>JAOWBR010124434.1:0-14025 GCA_028571145.1 Dionaea muscipula
CTTTATATTATTGTTCTAGCATGAGCTTGATTCCTATTTCTAACCCTGTGTACACCCCCGATAAATGTGATTTTAGGTGATTGATTTTGAGAGCTAGGAGGATGCGACGGGGAGACGGCGCGCCTCTTGGGATTTGATTTCTCTTCATTTGATTTTAGTACTCTCATTGATTGTAGTATTTTAATTAGCCCTGAGTATTTTGAGATATTTTACATGATTGACGATTTGAGTTTTGACTTCCGCATTTCTAATTCATGATTTATGATTTAGTCCTCATGTTGAGACTTGATTTAAATGCTCATGTTCACCCACATGGGTTGATTCACCCTTTGGTTCATTAGTTGGAGACCCCTTTGTTTTAGACTTTGCTTTCTCTTTGATTTTGTTGGACCGTTGGTTGGTTGTGGTTTTGGCTTGTTCGGTCTGTGGTTGGGGTCCACGGGGCCTACGCTGGTCCACCCGGGGTGGGGTGTGACATCATGAGGCTATGATGATAGATTTAGCATGTCGGTTTGATGATGGTGATGATCATCATTGTGATAGATTTGATGCATCGATGTCGTTGTTGCCGTTTTCTCATTTTTCATCGGTTTATGCCCTTTTTAATCGTTGGATTTATTAGGGAGCATGCTAGTGGCTTGTTTGAGGTTGTTTCAGTGCATTTCATGTTGTTATGTGGCCTGATTGTCATAGATTTGGGATTTGGGATGTTCTTAGAAGCGTTCTTATGCATCATTAGGCACGTTTAAGTCCTGTTTTGCATGATTGGCATGCGTAAGACTGTTTAGTGAGTTTTTCTTCGTTGGTTGATTCGTAGGTGCGGACGTGATCCGTAGAGGAGTCGTGTGACTCGTGATATTCGTGCTAGGACTTCGCGGTTCCAGGTGAGGGGTGTACACTTAGCCGCTCCTTCATTTCATCATGCCTTCCTGTTGTTTTAATCATCTTGTTTTGATACCCCTCGTTCAGCATGATTTATTTTAAATGTGTGGTTCGTAGCGTGTGAGTTATATTAAATGTATTAAGTTTGTATTGAATCACACTAGTTTTGTGGCCTTTTAAATATGTTAAATAATTTATAAATCGTGCTTTATTAAAGAGTCCACCCTGATATATTTATTGATTTGGCCCTTGCGGCTTCGCTTGAGCTTCTGTGACTTTTATTAGTTGGGTGGACCCGGGGATTTTATGGTGGGACTTGAGACTTAAGATTTTGAGATCTGAGATTTGGTTTTGGATTTAGAGAAAGCCCAAGGGGTACCTACAGGACCTCGGCCACGCGGGGTCATACCCCGTTGTGACACAATGTCCTTAGGTCTAGAGCTTGACCTAGACGGAACCTACGTGGTTATGATATATTCTCGGCCTCCATGCTGGTTTACACGCTACAGTGAGGCGGGGATCCCCTTGTTCGTGGAATGGTGGACTGGCTTTATGGTCGACTACGGGTGTTGCCGTTGAGTATGATTTTAGTAGACTACGAGTGCTACCTTAGTTATTTTTATGTGGTAAACTTCGGGCGCTACCGATGGATTTTATGTGGTAGATTTCAGGTGCTACCATTGGGTTTTGGGGATAGTGATACGGGTTGAGGTTTTGGAATATTTGAGACCTTTGGTTGTTTTATGATGTGTTTTCCCATATCACTGTTTTATGATCTTGTGACGGTACATTTACTTTATGCTTTGAGTATGTTTTATAGTATCTCTTCGTGCCGTCATTCCCTTTGTGAGTTTCTTCCATGAGTATCCTTTGTACCCATGGGATGTGGCCCCCTCCGGTTACTACTCGATCACCTTCGGGCTGCAGATTAAGGTGGTCAGGCCCGGTTATCTTACGTTTGACTTAGGCCACTACCACACCTCATGGAAGTCCTATTTTTATTGGTATATCACATATTATCTGATTTCTATTCTGACCCCGTATACACCCCAATTGAACGTTGTTGTGCAGGTTAGGTTTCTCGCTAGGAGGATGCGATGGGGAGACGACGTGACCTCTTAGGATTGGTTGTCTCTTGTTGTTTCTTTCTTTAGCTTTTTTTATAGGTTGGTTAGAGTTGTTAGTTGACTGCCCATCTGGTGCTCATGTGGCCATTTGATTTGTTTGGTTGGGAGTTTGTTCCCATTTGGTTCATGATGAGATTAAGACTTTTAGACAACTTCTTTTAGTGTTGAGATTGTTTTTAGTTTCCACCCACTGAAATTTGTTTTTGCTGATGCGTTGGGGTTAGGCTTGTGCGGTTCGTGGACGGGTCCACGGGTCGTACGCTGGTCCACCCGGGGTGGGGTGTGACAATTGTGGTATCAAAGCATTTCCTTCTAGGGATTAGACTAGACTTTAGTTAGTGTGTTGAGTTATTTTGTGTTGTATTTAGGTCTTAGAAAGAGGCACATCTCCCGGCATCCGCTAGAGGTACGCATTCATTTTTCAGTCGAGCTTTCGATTTCCAGTTATGTTTTCGATTTCCTTAGCTTTGGATTGCGTTAGCATGTTTCTTTTTGGAGCACATGTGGTGCGCGTCTGGTTCCATCTTGTTGGTTGAGCTAGTGTGGCATGTTCGTGTTAGTGTAGTTCTGGCGTTCGAGTAGTTCTTGCATGTTGAGGACGAGGGTGCGCATGACTGTTGTTTATTGCTATTTTGTTTCTATTGGTTGAAGGATGGATGTTTTGGGCTAAATTTTGGAGGAAGATCCATTTTGAGTTGAGCTGTCTGCTGACGTGGACAGGCGAGGTGACTGGCGGGGCGGTGCAATGTTGACGCCAGCAGGAAGCGTAGGATTTATGGGTTCTGACGGGTGACTTGGCAGGTGTCTTGCCCCACCTGTTGAGCCATTAGTCACTCCCCGTCGATTGGAGCTTGATTGTAACACTCGAAACCGAGTGCTACCGGCAATAACCCATGGGGTGAACCACGAGTCATTGAAGCTAGAAGGGGTGAAACAAAAACCAATCAAAATCTAAATTATGCGGAAGGAAAATCAAACCATTGTATTGGTAAAATTTGGGCTTAGACCTTTATGGCTCGTATCCGTATGGACCTAGGCCCACAGGGCCTAAATTCGCCTAAGTCAAACTTTGACTAAACTTCAGCAAAAAATAGATAAGCTAAGGATCAACCAGGTAATCGGTTATAACCTACTTAACCACCTGGATTGACTCAGTAAAAGATATAACAAACTTTTGCCAACCGCCCGACCGGCAAAGAGGCCCTATATAAACCCCTATTTTTTAGCCCATTCCATTCATTGAGACTAGAAGAAATCATACGCTCGCACTGTCCATTTAAAAAGAACGTTTGGAAACATCATCCCTTCAAGAAGCATCCTGAAGCCACCAGTCTCCCCCGTTCGACCTACTGTCGACCGTTCGATCATCATCAATTCCTAAAGAACGAGACTCGGAGTCCGATCGAAATTCAAGAACCATCCACGATTCCTCTGGAGAATCGTACACTTGGTCCCACAGGCCTTATTCAATTCTTTCTCTCTTATCCGTATCTTCCATTCTTACAGAATAAATCGATTTCAATTACTCTATCTTCCAATAACTTTCGATTGTCTAGCCCAAGTGGTCAGGACCTTTCCTATATCGTCATTCACACGAGATTTGACGCGAACAGTTATGAGATACAATAAGCTATAGATCGTACTTACGGTACTTTTGTATTGTTTTTCGTGAGCTTCTCCAGAGTTATCTTTCTTTCTCAATCTTTCATTGTGAGCTAAAGGAGTTGATATGGCCTTTGAACTTTCCATGCCGAATTTTTTTAGGATGCTCTTTGCATACTTTCTTTGGCATATGAATATCCCATCCTTTTTCTCATCAATTTTCATGCCTAGAAAGTAGTTCATCATGCCAAGATCAGTCATCTCGAACTGTTTCATCATATCTTGCTTGAATTTAGTTATCATAGATGTACTACTTCCTACAACAATTAGATCATCTACGCATAGAGAAATGATAAGAGCATCATGTCCTTCTACCTTAATATAGAAAGTAGCTTCACTCAGACTCCTCCTAAACCCTTGTTGGATGAAGTAGCCATCAATCCTGCTATATCAAGCTCTTGGAGCTTGTTTGAGCCCGTATAGAGCTTTCTTTAGTCAGAGGACTTTGTCTTCTTTTCCCTTCATCACAAATCCTAAAGGTTGCTCTATATATCACTTCTTGGAGAAACCCATTCAAGAATGCCAACTTCAAATCAAGTTGATAAATATTCCACCTCTTCTGTGCCGCAACAGCAGATATAGTTCTAACAATATCTTGTCTTGACACTGTGATAAAAGTCTCATTGTAGTCGACGCCAAATTATTGTGAATATCCTTTAGCTACCAACCTAGCCTTGTGCTTCTGAATCGAGCCATTTGGGTTGAGCTTTGTCTTGAATATCTACTTCATTCCAGTGGCATCCTTGTGTGGGGGTTTATTTGCTAGTTCCCATGTCTAGTTCTTCTCGATCATTTGGATTTCTTCCTTCATAGCTTTCCTCCATTGTTCTCAACCTTTTCTCCATTGGCGATGACAACCTTATCTCCATTCTTCGTTGATCTGACATCCCCGATCCGATTTGGTTGAGATTACTCCCAATTTCGTTGATCTACATTTTTCCCAATTCACCAAACCCATTTACCACTCACCCACTACCCACCTATTTCCGCATCGTAGTGGTTCAGTCCGATCCATACCACTACAAATTGGTATCAAAGCACTTCGATCCAGATCGGATCTATGGAGTAATCATGGTTCGCCCAAGGAATTAAAGGAGGAACGATTAGCTTGTCATCAGGGATAGAGAAGATCTGATAGGGTTATTTCGTCGTGACCAGTTAAGGGTAAAGACGCGAGATCCGAAGGTGATGCTGTTTCGGTTTGATCCATCAGATCTGGTCCGAGCCATGTGCGTGATCAAGTGGCAATATCTGGATGTCTGTTATCATTGTTGGATAGTATGAGAATTTCCTAAGAGAATATAATGGATAGGCTCGATCGACTAGAGACTAGACCCTTGCCTCTTGCTGTTGGTCCAGTTGAGAATACTCCTGTGAATCGCTCAATCGAGCGACGTGGTCCTAGACATCAGCCATCTCCTAACCAATATCAACCACATGAGTCATATCCCCAGCCACACTTCTCCTAAAACCAACCACACTTCTCCCAAAACTCGTCTTATGCTTATGAGGGAAGGTGGAATCATCCAGGAAGAAGTTAGTATGAAGCCTCGCCTTCCCTAACTAAACCCAAAATGTCCCTTACCCTCACCAAGATTCCAGACAACCTAGACGGTATCAACCCCTTAATTATGAAGATGGTGATTTTGAGGAAAACCATTTATCGCCCCGAGTGCTTTACTTTAACTTGTCGACGACGGATTTTCCCGCCTTTGAAGGAAAAGGAGCCCTGATGTGGATAAAGAGAAGCGAGAAGTATTTTTCATTATACTATGTACCGGAGGATAGGAAGGTACAAATGGTCGCGCTTCACATGAGAGGCAAGATGGAGAAATGATATTTTTCTATGGTGAATGGAGATTACCGGCTGCAACATTGGGCTGAGTTTGCTAGAAGTATTGTTGATAGATTTGGAGAGAAGGTGAGATATGATAGAGTGGAAGAGTTCAATAAGATGAGACAGTGGGATAAAGTTTAGCAGTATATTGAAAACTTTGAAGAGAAGAGATATGATCTGATCCAAGCTTACCCACACCTCAATGAAGCCTTCTTTGTTTCAAGTTTTATTAGCGGATTGTAGGAGACGATAAGACCCATGCTCAAGATAATGGCACCGACTTCTATACATCAAGCTTATAATCAAGCCAAACTCCAAGAATGGTCCCTGGACACAATGTCAAGGCAAGGTAAGGGAACCACCTACGCCTCAAAAACTGCCCGCACTAAACCAAACCCAAACACAACGAACTCCTCAAACAAGTCTAACCCCTCTTCACCAAGCACCACCAAGGAACCCTCTAAGCTTTTTACCAAAGGCACATGCTATAACTGTCAAAAGAAATGGGCCCCGGGCCATCGGTGCAAGCAATTGCTTAATATGGAGGCAGAAGAAGAAGAGGAGACCGAAGACGAAGAAGAAGAAGCTGAGGGCAGGGAAGAGAATGAAGACGGTATTGTAGCTGATGAGACCATAGACGGTGTAGAGAAGGAAAAATACTTTGTGCATGCCTTATCTCCTCCATCCCCTCTTAGCACAATCAAGATATGAGGTAGAGTGAGGAAGACCCCAATCGAAATCTTGGTGGACTCGGGGAGCACATACAATTTTATTGACAAGGCGGTAGTAAAGAAGTGCGACTTTGTGGTAAGCAAGATGGTCCCTCTTTAAATAGCCATCGCCAATGGAGATAAGGTTGAGAGCAAGGCGGTATACCCAACTTCACCTAGATGATGCAAGGAGTACCGTTTATCGTCTGCGTGAAGGTTCTCTCACTTGTGACATGGTACTGGGAGTTGATTGGTTAAGGACTTGGTTCTTATGACATGGTACTGAGAGCTGATTGATTAAGGACTTGTGTCCTGTCACTTTTGATTTTGATGAGTTGAAGATAAGTTTTCTCAAAGACAGAAAAAGGTTCAAGTTAAGAGGCATACGAAAGACGGGAAGTAAAAAAATGGGAAGGAAATCCAAGGAGACCAACACGACATCTTTGGCTATGCTGTGTCAACTGTACCTCATGGAAGAAATGAAGACGATGGAAGAGGTTCCTGAGGTTATAACCTACTTCTATACGGTTATGAAGATGTATTTCAAGAACCCTCAACCTTACCTCCTTAAAGAACCCTAGACCATTCTATACCTCTCTTACCAAATTCCTAATCCGTTAACCTTCGTTCTTATAGATTTGCTCATTTTCAGAAGGCGGAGGTAGAAAAGCAAGTTAAAGAGATGCTTGATGCTTCACTCATCCGACCTTCACACAGTCCTTTTGCTTCACCCGTTTTGTTGGTAAAGAAGAAATATGGTAGTTAGAGATTCTGTATTGATTATAGGTGTAATCGAATGCCATCACTGTGAAGGTTAAATTTTCAATTCTAGTGATTGATGACTTACTTGATGAGCTACACGGTGTTGCATGGTACTCGAAGATTGATCTCTGTGCTGGCTATCACCAGATCCGGATGACTCTATAGGACATACCGAAGTCGACATTCTGTACTCACCATGGGCATTACGAATTCAAGGTTATGCTATTTGGATTCACTAATGCTTTTGCTATTTTTCAAGCTTTGAAGAATGATGTATTTTCTCCATTTCTAAGAAAGTTTATTTTAGTATTCTTTGTTGATATTTTGATTTATAGTAGATGGCTAGATAAGCATGTATCACATTTACAAATTGTTCTTGATGTACTTAGAGACAGTCAACTATATGCCAAGAACAGCAAGTGCAGCTTTGCTCAATGGAAGATCGAGTACCTTGGGCATATTATCTCTGATGACGGAGTGGCTATAGATCCAAGTAAGATACAAGCTATGATTGATTGGCCTGTTCCGAAGACCCTTAAGTCACTAATGGGTTTCTTGGGACTAACGAGATATTACAAAAAATTTATCAAGGGTACAACATTGTCCGCAAGCCGTTGACGGTAATATTAAAGAAGGGTGCTTTTAAATGGTTGGATGAGGCTTTTACCGCCTTCGAACAACTGAAGATAGAAATGAGTTCAGCTCCTATTGTTCTTGCTTTGCCCGACTTCACGTTGCCCTTTATTGTTGAATGTGATGCAAGTGGAAGTGGGATAGGAGCCGTGCTTATGCAGAATCACTGCCCTATTGCTTTTTTAAGTAAGTAACTTTGCCTTGGAAACACCGTCATGAATACTTATGAAAAGGAGTTTCTCGCCTTACTCACGGCTATACTGAAGTGGAAACATAATCTTTATGAAGGTAAGTTCATCATCCGTACTGATCGTTAATCTCTTAAATTCTTGTTGGAATAAAAGAGAACTTTTTGTGCTTAGATGAAAGGAATATCCAAGTTTTTGGGACTTGATTATGATATTGAGTATAAAAAGGGAGTAGAAAATAGAGTGATAGATGCCTTATCAAGACGGTATGAGGAAGACGGTTGTGCTGCTTTAACCATTTACATTCCCAGTTTGGTTAATGATATGGAGAAGTCCTTTGAAGGTGATGAACAAGCTAAGGCACAACTAGTAGCTTCCCTCATTAAACCGGGTAACGAATTACTATACTCAATGCAAGGCTGTATCCTGAGGTATAAAGGAAGGATCTACATAGGCGAAGCCAGAACTTTAAGGAAACAGATTATTACTGCACTTCATGACTCACCTGAAGGCGGTCATTCCGGCATCAGTACCACGTTATAACATATCAAGTCACTCTTCTATTAGCTGTCTATGAAGCAACATGCGAGCGGGTTCGTTATGTAAGGCGGAGCACACAAACTACTTGTGACTTTTCAATCTTTACCTATACAAGATAAAGTATGAGAGCACATCTCAATGGATTTTATTGAGGGACTTCCGAACCGAGAAGGAAAAACTTGCATTCTGGTGGTTGTTGACCGGTTTAACAAATTCTCTCATTTCATGGCCCTCAGGCATCCATATACCACTTTCCATATCGCTCAAGTATTCTTTGACAATGTTTTCAAGCTGTATGATTTTCCTAAATTAATTGTTTCTGATCGAGATAAGAATTTTACATCTTTATTTTGGCAAGAATTATTCCGACTGGTGGGAACAAAATTGTGTATGAGTTCAGCAATTGTTCGTTGATCCGACATTCCCAATCCGATTTGGTTGAGATTACTCCCAATTTGGTTGATCTACATTTTTCCCAATTCACCAAACTCATTTACCACTCACCTACAACCCACTTATTTCCGCATAGTAGTGGTTCAGTCCTATCCATACCACTCCGGAAAACATTTCTTCTGCATCTTCATAGAAACAATCTGATTATTTCGTGGATTAAATATGGTGTAAGTCTCACCCTTCCAATGCACAGAATACTCATTGTACATCATTTGTGACACTGAGCAAATTTTGATCTAAACCAGGAACATAAAAACATCTTTAATCAGCCTCATACCTTTCTTTGATTCTATCATTGTTCCATTGCCCATTCTCACTGGAACAATACCTTTACCTTTAGATTCTATCATTGTTCCATTGCCCATTCTCACTGGAACTTTAACCATGCTGTCAATTTCGGTGAAGACATGAAATTGTTTGGTCATGTGATTAGTGCATCCACTATCAATGAGCC
The DNA here is from genome assembly GCA_028571145.1 of Dionaea muscipula. Classification (NCBI taxonomy): domain Eukaryota; kingdom Viridiplantae; phylum Streptophyta; class Magnoliopsida; order Caryophyllales; family Droseraceae; genus Dionaea; species Dionaea muscipula. Next base: position 9,249 of record JAOWBR010124434.1, read on the forward strand.
AAGCATCCTTTTGAGTTGAAGTAGCCTGACAGACATACAATAACCGATTTTCTTCTATTGTCTCCTATATGTTTGCTTGTTTTTTGAATCAACATTCATTCTCGGCACGATCAAGCTTCTTGCAAAATCTACATTGTGGTTTATCCTTATGCCAACAATCCTTCTATTCATGGTTAGTCCTTTTGAGTTTCTGTTGTTGCCTTCGTCTTTTATCTTGTCGCAAGCCGTGACAGGCGGCATGACAGGTGGGATGATCGCCTATCACGTGCCTGGTAGACGGAGATAGGCGTATTTCTCGCTTGTTTCTCGCCTGAGCGAGAACGAGTGGTGTCCAAACAGGTGGGTAACAGGCGAGTCTGTCGCCTGTTGGCCCGAGGCCTATATATATCCTGCTTTGTTTATTTGCACGAGCCTCTGTTATAAAAATCCCCGCCTAGGGCCGTCTAGGCCCTGCCTAGGCACTAGGCCCCTTCGACCGCCCGATTAGCGCCTAGGTACTAGGCCCCCTGTGAGATATAAAAATATTATATATATATTTATCTTTAAAATAAAATATATATAATTAATGCTATATTTTAATATTTTTACCTTCATTATTTTTATTCTCTCTTACAATTATTGGGCATTTGAGTCTTTTGGATTATACTTGTTATTTTTTTATTCCACTTAGTTAGGTTTTAAAGAATATGTGGAAAAATGTTATTAAAAAAATAAAAAAATCGCCTAATTTCTAGGCCCTGATTAATCTCTCTATGCGCTAGGCCCTCCTCGATCGCCCGATTAGCGCCTAGCGCTTTTTAAAACCTTGGCGTGAGCTAGGGTTTTGGTGGAGACACCTCAACGATTTTTAGAGAGAACATCAGGGGTTTTTGAGGCGGCATTCCAACGGTTGGAGAGAGCATTTGCGAAGGTCCTTTCGCACGAGATTCATCGTCGTTTGTTCTTTGGTTTGTCTTGTTCTTCTCCTAGGGTTTTGAGCATTGTTAGAGTTTGGTTCGAGTTTGTTCCTTTTGTCTTTTAGGACATCCTGTTTATTCCCTGACGTTGTATTATGCTCTCTATTAGTGGATTTGCATGTTGTTTGATCCTTATTCCGGTTCTTGATTGCTCCTATTCCTATAGTTGTCATTGTTTTGCCATAGTGCTTGATTTGTTATTTCTTCCGCATCTTAGGCTGTAGTTTGGTTGCTTTCGTTGCGCGAGATGGTGTAACGTACGCGTTGTACTCATAATTTTGGTAACTTTGGTGGGCCGAGGTTACAACAAGTGGTATTAGAACGTTGTTTGGCAATTTTGGATTTGTGTTCCTTTAGGTTTACATTTGTTCTAGGGTTTTGGTTTAATCTTGATTTGGGATTTATTGTCCTAGATTTGTTTGCATTTGTGAAGTGATTTGTGTTGGGTTTTTGCTCTGATTTGGTTTTGTGTGAATTTGGCTTTGGGATTACGGCTTTTTGGGTTTCCTGATTTTTTTGTTTCGATTTGGGTTGTGAACGTGTTTGTGTTTGCGACATTTGGGGTTTGTTTGGAGCTTTGGATTGTGTCTATTTGTCTCTTGGTTTGTTTGTTGTCCATGGCGCTTCGGTATTTCGTAGATAAATTTGATGAGTTTTGTAACTTTGATCTGTGGAGGATACAAATGACCTCTGTCTGAGGGGGTTAATGGAGCGATTGCTTCTGCTGCTACTGTCGATAAGACAGCTGCGATATTTGTTAGCATAGACACATTAGCTACTATCCATCTTGCCTTGTCTAATGATGTCTTGAGGCATGTTCAGGATGAAGATTTGACAAAGAAATTGTGAAAAAAGTTAGAAGATACTTACATGGACAAGTCAGTTTATAGTAAGATGCATTTGATGATGCAGTTGTTTAAGATTGAGATGAGGCGTGAGGAGTCGCTGCAATGATATGTTAATATGTTTAATCATGCTGTTAAGAATTTGACGAATGCAGGTTTCTCTTTTGAAAATGAGGTTAAGATTGCACTCTTAATGGCTCGTCTAGTTCGGAAATATTCTTTGGCGAGAGATCAGATTATTCACAACATGCAGGAGCATGCAGGACACTGACTACCCACTGTTATGCAACAACTTATATCTAGACATATTGTAAAGAAGACCATTGATGAGGATTTTGCGCCACAGACCGGTGGTGGTGAGGGTCTGTTTGTTTGAGGTAGACAGGTGGAGTATGACCACGACAACCGTAGGAGTGGCAGTCACAGTGGATTGAGATGCTCCAGTTTTAGGATTCGAGATATAAGCAGGGTACATTATCATTACTGCAAAGAGCTTGAGCATATGAAATTTGAGTGTTCAAATCTTAAGCAGCGACAATCGTAGGGGGAAGACAGTTGAGACTGAGTTTAATGATGAGAAACAAGGTTTGGTAGGCGTGGCAGCTTCAGATAGTGATGATGCAAAGTTTGGGATGAGAGCAGTTTAGGTGAGGATGTTTGATCGGTCAGTTTTAGTTCCATAGGGAGTTCGTCATATGCTTGGGTTGAAGAAGAATTTGATTTCTTTAGCCTTTGACGATGAGGATTGAGGGTTACGATCAGTTATGTTGTGGTGGTGCCTTCCTGTTGTCACTTGAGTGCCGTGTTGTGATGAAGGGTCGGAAGATCTGTGGTTTGTACCATTTGATGTGTAGTACAATGGTTGGTTCAAGTAAAGCTTTGACCTCTTTCTCATGTTGTTCCACTTCAGGTGAAGTTTGAAGAGTTGTGACGGGTGTGGGGAAGAAGATAGTACAGTTTGAGGTAGAGTCAGTTCCAGTCACTTCTATAGTTCGGGTAAGTCAGTCGACATACCTGCAGTTCAGTCAGTCCGGTCGGTTACATTTAGAGTTGCTCAGACTGAAGAGCGGACCACTTTTGGTAGTGCGTCTAAAAGATCTAAGCGTATGTTTGATCAACCAGTTTGACGTGGTACTTGGGCTAGCACAGTTTGCATATTTGCAAATGGTACCGTTTCTGATTTGGAGCCCGGTGTTGGTGGTCGTGCTAGTTTGATCCGTGACCGTGGTTTTGACATTTTTGGTTTGGCATACCCTGATTTTGCTCGGTGTTAGAGTTTTGCGGGGAGGAGGTCTCATTTGGCGTAATTTGCCCCAGTCGGGGGAATTTGTTAGTTTTGGACTTTTGGTGTTTTGTCGGTGTTCTCGTTTGCTTTTGTTTTGGTTTTGGTGTTTTTGTGGTTGCAGAATTGTTTGGTGTGCGAGAATATTGTCGAGGTGAAGAATTGTGATATACAACGACCATTCGCGACTTGGTGGATGGTAGAACAACTCACTTGGCTTGACGAGTTTCTTGTGTTTTGAGTTTTTGTTGTTGCCTTCGTCTTTTGTTTGTCTTGCTGCAGGCCGTGACAGGCGGGGTGATCGTCTGTCACTCGCCTGTTAAACGGAGGCTTGCAGACAGGCGTGTTTCTCGCCTGAACGATTTTCAAAGAGAACATCAGGGGGTTTTGAGGCGGCATTCCAGAGGTTGGCGCGAGCATTTGCGGAGGTCCTTTGGCACGAGTTTCATCGTCATTTCGTTTGTTCTCCAGTTTGCCTTGTTCTTCTCCTAGGGTTTTGAGCATTGTTAAGGTTTGATTCAAGTTTGTTCCTTTTGTCTTTTGGGACATCATATTTGTTCCCTAACGTTGTATTACGTTCTCTATTAGTGGATTTGTCTGCCGTTTGATCCCTATTCTGGTTCTTGATTGCTCCTATTTCTATAGTTGCTGTTGTTTTGCCGTAGTGTTTGATTTGTTATTTCTTCCGCATCTTGCATTGTAGTTTTGGCTGCTTCTGTTGTGTGAGGTGGTGTAACGTACGCGTTGCACTCCTAATTTTGGTAACCTTAGAGGGCGGAGGTTACAACAATAGAGTTGGTTTCTTAACATGCTATCAGAGTAGACATGATCAAAGGTTACGAGTTCTAATCTTGTGAGCATGACTCCCATTTATTCAACACTTGGTATGAGGTGGTTCAAATCATGTGAGCGCGACTCCCACTTCAAGCCCAAAAGTGACGCTCGCATGAGTGTGCGTGTTAAGATTGACCTTTTAGTTGAGTTGGTTCCTTAACAATAAGCAGTGTGTCCGTTTTCTGCTGCTGATGTAGCAATCTTCTGAATGTGTTATAGCCCTGCCAATGTCTTTTGTTCCAAGTCCAAACAATTATATTTAGCTTCCCCTGTTAGTTGATACTGATTATTTCATCTGTGAAAAGATCACAAGATAAAAATATGCTCTGCTTCTTTTGGAGCAATTGGTATTTTAAGTTGTGCATCTTCTCTGCCACTTTTTTTGCCGTCAAAACCTAGCTTTTCAAGTGTTCCAAAAGGAAGTTCAGTTTGAAATTTTGTGGTGCCTTTGATGTGTCCCATATGTTCACTGAAAAGTACAAAGCTATCTACCGTCTACCTAATGGATGTGGTGTTGATGATGCTATACTTTGGAAGTAGGTGCTGGATGCGCTTGGTGAGTCGATTCCTTGTGCAAGGTATGATTCATGGATGGTTCACATACCAGAAGGAGAGTTCTTATCTCGCATTGGACCCAAACATTTTCTGAAGGTAAATTATGCTTGCATTTCTGAAATATGCACCTTACTGATGATACGATGCTGGTATTCTGCTTTTCGTTTGTTAAGTTAGAATTAAGTAGCAGCACTTGGGAACTCCCAAATCTTTTGAAGCTGAAGCTCAGTTTTCCTAACCTGAATGTCCTGAAGACTTTTATGGGAGAGGAGGGGGGTGTGGTGGGGGTTTGGGACAGTCAGCCC
>JAOWBR010124545.1:0-14024 GCA_028571145.1 Dionaea muscipula
TGATATATGAGGAAGGATATGCACGTTATAAATAGATATGAAATGTATTAGGTGTTGTGGTAATATTAGAAAAAGATCGGGGGTATTTTGGGTATATTATTTTCTTTTTAAAATATCCAGAGACAAAAATAATAATTTAAAAAATTAGTGCTGTGTTTAATAATTGAGATGCTGCGTTTAGAGATTATGACCGAAAACAAACAAATGAAACCGTAACTCATCCTTCAGGTCCCGTGGAGAGAAGGTACCAGTGGAGGGTGAGTTTGAGAGAGATCGAAAGAGATCAAAGAGGATCACCATGTCCACCACCATCGTTCCCAAGGTTGCTGTCATTGGCAGTGGAAGTAAGCAAATTCAACTCATCTTCCCCCCTCTCCCTCTCTGTTTCAAAATTCCATGCCCTGCTAATCCAATTTTGATTTCATAGATGGATGAGCAATTGATTTGGCTTCAGTTTCAGGAGCAATATGTGCGTCATCTTTGGCTAGAAAGGGCGTGCTTGTCACTCTCTTCGATTCTGCCCGAGGCCCTGGTGGTCGCATGTCTCGAAGAAGGTGAGCTATTGTCTGGCTCTGGCTTGATCTTTTTAAGTACGCTCGAAGACTACCCCTTTGATCTTGTCCAACCATTTGCCTACAACACAATGTCTAACTTTTTGGTGGAGTGAGTGGAGGATCTAGGAATTTTAGCTACGGTGTTCAGTATTAATGGTAAAGTATTCGACAAGAGATAAAAATTCCATCAAATTTTTGGCAAAAATAGTGCCAACAATTTGATATTAAAGTTTTGTCATAAACAGTCAATCGCAGAAGAAAAAAACAAAGAAAATAATACAAAAATAAAATTAAATACCTTAAACTAAGAATCAATTCCTCGACAAAGTAGACAAATTTCTGTGAATGCCGACTGCTTGAGGATCGAGGTGAAAGCTTACTTGTCAGCTAATGTAGGCTTTAAAATAATAAATACTAAATGGTTTTTTTTTTTTTTTTTTTTTTTGTAGTGGGATATGACGTGTTGTGATGGGGATAAGATAGGGTAGTGTATATTTTTTTTGGAAAAAAACTTCATTGATAAAATTGTACTAGACTATTAAAAGTTAAATGCTAAATAAGTGAGTTATAAGGTTTAATTTTTTTAGGATATTCAAAATAATAGATTTAACATATTTAAATAACGGGGAGTCTATTGTGACAATGATTATGACAATCACTATTGAGGCCCACCACTCCCAAAGCCCTACTTTTCTCAATTTTTAATCTCAATCTTTGATTAGACTTTGATCAAACGGGTTATAATCGTTGTCATAACTATTGTCATAACAATTGTCACAATAGACATCACCTTTAAATAATATATATATATATACTAATATTTTGAGTTGAGGGTATTGGTCTGAACAGAAATCTTATTTCGAGGATGCCCTCTTTGGAATAGTAAGAATGAATTTTTGTGGGCCATTGAATTTGGAAGATCAAAGGTTGAGATTAATTACTGTTGGTAGTGGGTGAATAGTGAGACAGTACACTGTTCATCTAAGATTGAATCTTGACCTTTGAATTGTAGATCCAATGGCCCCAAAAAGTCCACTTTACTATTGAAAAGAGGATGTCCGTATTAGAAGGAGAGTGTTGGTTTGAATACCCTCAGCTCAATCTATCACCGCCCTTGGGTGGAGTTGATTCACTAAATAAAACTGTATCATGAGTTTAAATTTTAATGCCATTTAAAGTAAAATATCATGATCCTACTGCTCGGAAAGAGCATGCTATTCAACTTTGTTATGCTGTTCTTTAATTACATTTGTTTCCTGCTTTATGAAATCTTTGTGTAATTTTGGATTGTTTTGATGGAAAAACCAAAATAGAGAAACTACTGAAGATGGGGAAGAGTTATTCTTTGATCATGGTGCTCCTTACTTCTCTGTGACTAAGCCTGATGTTCTGAGTGTTGTTCAAGAGTGGGAATCAACAGGGTTTGTTGCTCAATGGGATGAGGTTCTTGGTGCCTTCGACTGCATCGCTGGCAAGTTTGTTGATGTAGATAAGGTCAGTAGTAATGTCATGATTCCGGCTAACATTGAACGACGTTGATTCTTGAATTCGTCACTGTTCTGATTTTAAGTTCGAATCAATGCTCTTATTTCTATGAAGGTTTTTATATCCTTTGTGTTGAAAGAACCAACTCTACCAAGAGCGCTGAATAAATAGGGGTGATAAGATTCGAACTCGTGAGCTTTAGACTCCTACTTTGATACTATGTTGAAGGAATCAAGTTTAGCAAAAGGTCAATTTTGTGATAGATGACCTAGAAAATAGATGTCTTGAAGTTATTAGAATTCCTGAACATAAAAATGGAAAAGTTGATGACTCAGAGCATGTTAACATCCTCTAGTTTTCCAATGACCTAGATCAACTTCCAAAAGCTAGGACAAGAGCTACTTGTTTATTCCCAAAAACAAATATACCTGGGTCAATATTTTCTTTCTACTTTACAGTACAACTGTTTATCTTTTCGTTTCCATTGGCGCATTGCCATTATAAATTCCAATTGCAGGTGTCAAAACATCTCAAACAACATTACCTTGATGTATTTTATTCGTTATCTTCTGTCGGTAATTATAGCTTGATGAATTAATTTTGTATTCTAGGTTGGAGTCTACATCTAATCATAATGCTGACTACAAGTCTTCGAATACATCTCTTAAGCATTTCAGCTTATAAAGAATACAAAAGATGCTTCTGGTGTACCATGACTCAAGCATGTTCTCAACTCCCATGACCTACCTTTGTTTCATTTTTCTTGTTAACTACCACCCTGGAGCAGCTGAATGCCACAAAGTAGAAAATGAACTTGTCATGATCTGACATTCTTTTCGAATGTGCTATTCAGGTCTCTGTTGTCAATCAAATATGATCCTTGTTTGTCTATATTAAACATGGTGGATGAGAGTTTGGGCCCGTCTCAAAATACCCTATTTAGAAAGATAAGCGAAGCATGACTAGGCCAATTCTCAACTTTTGGTTGAATGATTGATCTTATCCACACCAAGATCTAGAAAGATTGATATTAGAGCCCCTCCCCTGTTAAAGTTCTTGTTTCCAGTACAGAAATCCGTTAAATAAGAAATCCATGAATTGCTTCAAAGTGAAGAATTCATGCTCCCCTGTTGTTTGATTAGTTAGAAATAAGGTTGGAAAATTCTAAAATATATGTCTCTGATACTTACTTCTGTTTTGAATCACCCATTGGTATAGCGCTGATAGTTCTTATGATATTTGACACTAAAAGGAGAGTTTTTTAATCAGATATTTCATTTGACGAAGATATCTAGCCTGTGAAAAGAATAAACTATACATTCTATGTGGCAACTGCAAGATTGATTTATTTTACCATGTACTTATATATGCCTTCTCCAAAAGAGCCACACTGACCATTGTATTTGTGCAGTTGGAACTCAATATCTACAATATATGATTTGTATAGATGCCAAGAATCAAATATGTGAACGCCATTTGTTAAAAGATTAAGTAGTGTCCTCCCTTCTGAAAAGATGTTGTCTCACTTTATTTGTTTGTAACCATGTTTGTCTATCTGCTTCTTAGGCCATGACGATTAGCTAGAAATGATTAAACGATCCAAATTTCATGTGCTTATTTTGTCCTCCAAGCTGATTTATTTCAGAGTTCAGCCCATAGGATACTACTTTTGGTAGTAGCAACATCAGAGTTAGGAAAGAGTATATTCTAGTGACATTTCTTGACGGCAATCTCTTTTCACATACCTGCTTTCATCCTTACTACACACTTGTAGCTCTCTGCTATTACTTGGTTATTAGTTGCATCTTGAGGGAAAGGAAACTGCTATGGTGGACACGCGATCTTTGCATCATTCTTTTGTTGGGTGGGGGACTGTGAGGTGGTGTGGTGTTGGGATTGGGTTTGTGCTTCATAGATTACGAATGTTTTTATTATCACATTTTGTTTTCTCCAATCTATGTTGGAGATAAAGGATATTAGGATGACATTCTGAATGTTGCATGCAGCAGTTACTCTATTCTCACTGTGAAGCTGTTCTTCATCTAGATGAGTTACTTGAACTGAATCTGGCATTTGGAAATCCCTGGTTCATGTGAAACTATTATAACAATAAGTTAATAACAGCAACTTCCCTTGACTACCTACCTAATATTCACTAAGGCCTTGTTTGATAAAAGAGTTAGAACCTGAGATTGGTTTTATATTAACATGGTGTTACTAACTCGTTGTTTGATTGAAAAAAAATGGCATGGTATTAATAATACCATGGGATTATAATGCTTTTTGTCTTGGTATTGCTAATACCATGGGGGACTAGGTATTAGTAATACCAAGTCCAAACCTCTCTTAAAATTATCAATCTCACGTTTAATCCCAACACAATTAAACAATCTCTTAAAATTTTATTTCTCTTTATAATCTCATCTTCTTATCAATCCTATCCCAATCTTCTTATAATCCTATCTCCTTACTAATCTTATCTAATCTAACACAATTATCAAATGGGGCCTTCGTTTTGTTTTCAAGGTTTGGGATCAGCCTCCAATTTTCATTTTTATTTTTTCGAATTATGGTGCATGGTATCCAAGGCTTCTTCAGTTGCCGTCTTTGGCTGAATCTTTTTTTAGGACTACTGTTAATTGGGTTATGCTCCCTTTCAGGAAATTGCTAGAGATAATTCTTCACGTGTGAACAAATTGTGAACTAGTGAGTGGAAGTTGAATTAGTTGAGCGTATTTGTTGCTTGCTTACATGGTGAAAATGCAAGGCGTACATTCTGCTACTATAAGATGTGTCGAAAAATTTGTAATCTGTAAATCATTGAACCGCCACTTTAGGATATATCAAGCAAGAAATATGTTGGTGTTCCAGGCATGAATTCCATATGCAGAGCCTTATGCGCTGAACCTGGTAATGCTGTTTTTTTTTTGAATTACCTGCGTAACTCTGCTTGCCAGTTTCATATCTGTGAAAGCATCTTTTAACTCTTACAGCTTCAATCTTCTGCAGAAATAGAAACTAAGTTTGGTGTTGGTGTTGGAAAGATGGAATGGTTGGCTATTGAGAATTCGTGGTCATTGATCAGTTTCGATAGAGAGTACCTTGGCAACTTTGACTTTGTAGTCGCATCTGACAAGAATATAGCTTCTCATAGATTTTTCGATGCGACGGGACAAGCTGCACCACTTGGTATGTTAAACGTTCTGCATTTGGAAGAAGCTTATATGTGTGCCAATTGCTTACCGAGCTCACAAGGAAATCACACTCAAGAAGCACTCAAACAAAACTGAGTTACTCACCTTTAATCCAATGTTTATGCAAGTTGGCTCATTAAATATTCTCTTGGAACGAGGTTCTGATTATGAAAACACAGAGTACCAAGAAAGTCCACAAACAAAAGAATAAAAATGGTGATTCCCACTGCATTTGGACGAGTTATTTCTAAACTGTATGTTCGATACCTGTGATTTGTAAACTGTACTAAGTGGTAAATGGCTTGAAGCCTGACCACATCAAACAAGATTGTAAAAGTCTGTAGTACACTAAGTTTTGATATTTTTGACCCAATGAAGCATATATATTATTATAACATTTTGTGAGGTAAGATTATAAAAAATAATAAACGGGAATGGGTTAGATAAAGGAAAGGATGTGAGACTGAGAAATAAGAAGATGGAGTAGTATGATAATGGGGAAAAGAAATCTGATGAAGGGGAGATGTCTTGGTGTTTGTCATGATTATATTGTTTTGTTGGATGAGAGAAGATAATGTGTCAATGCTAAATTGAGAACTTGGAGAGAGATTGGCGATGAACAGTCTAATATACTTGCAAACCAATACTTGCGATCCTTGATAGGTACACTAAAGTCCAACAGTCTGACTTCATGGTGCTTGTTGAGCAACTTTCTGATTGAGAATGGAATCGGCAGATCCTATGAATTGCTATAAAATTACAATTATCTGTTGTATGCTATGCAGACATAAATCTTTTACTGGACTTGGGAAAGAAGATGCAAGATATTCCTGTTAGATCTTGCTTTGCTCTCATGCTGGCATTTGTGGAACCTTTATCTTCAGTGAGATTTCCAATGCCATCAACCTATCAAGTTCTTTTAATTTTCCTGGTGTTAGGGATCCCACTTAGTTTTTTCCCAAAAAGAACGCGCAGAGATAGTTCAATGTTGCTGATGCAGCAACTGTGAATTACTCTTCTATTTTTTCCCCTTGGCAAGTGAAGTAACCATGTGTAGGAAAATGGCAGCATATTTCTAATTCCTTTAGAAATCAATTATTTCTTTGCATCAGGATTGTTCTGTATTTAAATCTGTCTTTGCTGATGTTGCCATGTTAGATTCCTTTCAAGTGCTGCACAATAAAAAACTCTGAAACTTTGAGCAGTGCCTTCTGTGACAGCAGTAAACCGGGACGTTCTGACAAAAGGTTCATATTTCTCAACGTCAATTGTATTTTTTGTCAGAATTCCCACCGCGTCCTCTTTTTCTGAACTACGTTATGGTGTTTCCTATTTTCAGTGTATGTTGGGTCTTGCATTCCACATCCGATTATGCAAACAAAATAATTTCTGAGTATGGTCTTAGAAAGCCTTCAAATGCAGTATTAACAAAAGTGGCTCAAGAACTGCTGCAAGAATTTCAAGGCACTGGGCTCTGTAGTTCAGAACCTTACTTCATGAAAGCTCATAGATGGTCAGTATCTAAAGCCTTACCCATTTGTTTAACTACTTTTTGTTGATTAGATTGAATGTGTGCTATCACTGCCATAATGATTTCTCTTTGTTTTGAAAGACTAATTGTCTTTGTTACCTCCATGCCTTGGATGTTTTCTCCCACCCCCTTCTAATCTGGAGGATTGAGCCATCCACTTGGGCCTCTACAACATTTTATTGCTATCTGGGGTTACTCACCAACATCCTTTAGAAATGCCTAGTGGAGATATATTGATTATCACTTTATTAATTATCTTGAATGCAATTTGATCATTTCCTAAGTTCTAAACTCATCAAATCCTTGGGTCAAAGAAAGACTTTCTCTAATTAGATCCCGAATTACAAAACATTAACTACCTGTTGAAGTCCTATTGCTATTTCATGACGCAACCGACGTCATCTTAGATGATAAATGGGTGATTTTTCTACTCCTACAAGTGTATGCCCACTTATGATCTAGTCTTCATGCATGTGCATTGTGCATGTTTATCTAGTGCTTGCTAAATAAACTGATTCGTAGCTAGTCCCTAGCACCTATAGCAAATTTTTTTTGGTATCCTCAATAGATAATGTATTTTCTAGAACTATCTTTCACTTACTTCTCCATACCTCTAATCCCTTATTGCCTTCAATCCTCTATGTTTTCTCTATTTTGGTGTTGTTTTGTTCACTTACCTTTTTCTTCCATGGAAGTAGTTACTTCCAGTACACTATGTTTGTCGGATTCTGTATGCATGTATCCTACAGTTACATGTGCCGACTTCACCCGGTGGGATGTGGCCGTGTTGTTGTAGTTAGTAGTTACTTGTTTAGGTAGTGAAACACATTATGTAATTTGAGAAGTCTTTGGTTCACATAGTTTCTTCAAAGAAGTTGGGTGAGTTCTTAAGAAGTATGGTTTCCTTTCCTACTTCAGTTCACACACACGCTTCCTAGATAATTATTTTGAAATGACTTTAATCCTTATTAAATTGTTTAATAAATACTTATTGTTTGAATATGACAATAAAGTTGTTTAACCGCTAAGGAATTACAACTTCCTTCATTTTTGAAAGGAGTAGAAGATCAAATGCAAATGGAATTACAACTTTCTTAGTCATTTTTCATTGTGTAAACCAAACATGCCGACTTTTTATACTTCCCAACATTTGGAACTTGTTGTTTCAACTCAACCCCAGCCAAATGATGCCTTCATTCTTTTGCTCTTCACTACCCGTTTGATGGGTAGCATGGAAACAAAAACGGGAAACGGTAAATGACATGAAACTAGCATATGAAACGGAGCAGTTATTTAGGGTAAAAACACTTACCGGGAACCATTGCTATTCATTACATTAAATCTGTATGAAATAGGGTTGATTATTGAGGTATGGATTGTTTATAACCATCATTATTAATTATGTTAATTTGGTGTGAAATATAATTATTAGTATGACATTGATCATTCATTTGTATATAAGTAGGAGAGAGAGAGAGGGGGGGGGGGGTATTGTAGGAGAAAATGCTCTTTTTAATTTTTATATTTACTATAGATAGACGTGGGATGAATGATCATTTAGAATCCACGCTGCTTTAAAAGTTGTTTCATTTCCAAAGGACTCGTGACTTATAATTTGCACATAAACTACCTACAAGTACTTGACTGACATGTGAAGCCCTAGTTATTTCATGAATGTCCTGTTTTATTCCCCCATTGTGATCTTTTGCATCTGATAGTTTGTTTGTGTCATAATTTTGAATAAACCTCACGGCTCAACAAATTCTTTTCTTTCATCTGTCTTGGCAATAGGGGAAGTGCTTTTCCAGATGCAAGCATAGCAAGCGAGGATAAATGTCTCTGGGATAGAAACAAGGGGCTTGCCATTTGTGGCGATTTCTGTGTTAGTCCCAACGTTGAAGGCGCTATACGTAGCGGCATGGCTGCTGCGTCTAAGGTCACGGAGATGCTCAATTACTCGTAGCATCTCGGGCAACTCTTTTCTTTGCTTGGGAGTGTCAAAGGGACGATGATCTCATCTATACTAGCTTGGAAGGCCCATGTGTGGTAAGTGATTATTTTATTGTAATGTTGCCATATAACATGCATCTTTGATGTCAAGACCATAACATGCATCATCTATACGATACGTTCATTGATGAGAATGCAAAAATTTATTTCCGGTCTTTATCTGGTCAGTTTTAGGGCAACTCCTACGACTACAACGGGGCGACCTTCTGTTCAAGAATTCAGTTCATCTTCTACTATTGAATCTCATGTAAGCATTAAAAGATTCCCAATCCCCAGTTAGTTTTATGCCCACATGAAATGATGGCACAGGGATTGAACTAACATAATACAGATGCATCAATACTAACACATTCTGTGATGAATTACAATGTGACACACTAATACAACACCATTTCTGGATTAATTACATCACATGGCATCGCTGGAAGACGGGTGCTGGCTGTCAGAATCAGTTGGAGCTGGTGGTGCTGTGGAATTCTGGTGCAGGATTTATATTCATTGTTGTAAGCTCCTGCAACCGTTGCAAAGCTGTCACAGCATCAACTGCGTTCTGGTTCACATGAGGCTTCAGCACACTAATAGCACCTCTGATGCATGCTTGCTGCAACCATTATATAATAAGTCTAAATATTGGACTTAAAATACCTGGAAGATCAAATCAGACTAAAGTATATTCCGATAATGGATTCAGGTATCCTTTTGTGTCGAGATTGTAATCCGGCTACATAGACGCGCCTTCTCGGCTTCCGAGCCGAGATTGTAATCTGGTTTCATAGCCGCGCCTTCTCGGCTTCCGAGTCGAGATTGTAATCTTACTACATAGCCGCGCCGCCTTCAGCCGCGCTTTCTCGGCTTCCGTACTGTGACTCATTCCGGCTTCATAGCCGCGTTTCCTTGGCCTTTGAGCCATGATGGGTCTCTGGCTCCACGCTGCGTTTTTGACTTCATAGCCAGGGTGGATTTCTAAGCCGGGTCCGTCCCGCGTAGCTCTCAAGGTCATGTCCATTCTAGCACAGGGGTTAAAGTAACCCGGTCATCCATTACCGTCGACTCCTCACTCGTTGCCTACGGCTCCTTAATCGTCACTGTTGGCTCCTCAGTCGTCGCCATCGGCTTCTTAAACATTTGCTTCAGATTTTTGTCCACGTGGCTAGGTTGAACCCGACTCGACTTCAAAGTTCATAGTTCGAACTTCGTTCGCACTATCAACTTAGGGGACTTATGTTATCACACCAAATTATCTCTCCCCACGTGGACAAAAGGGTAAGGGAAACAACCGGGTTCAGTGAGACATTAATCCGGTTCAACAAACTCAACGTTGTACCATCCAGAATCAGTCCGGGTGATCAGCTCGGCGGATCAGCCCGGCAAGAGGAAAAGCTCAGTTCAACTCACATCCTTCCCAGACGGGACCTGTCTAGGTGATCAGTCCGACAGTGTCCTTTACAATTTTCAGACCAGCCCAGTCGGCCTTGGCTAGACCTCCCCGGATGATTAGCTCGGCCTCCCGGGACGGGAATCCCGAACTTTGTGAGAAGGTTTCTCGCCTCGCCAAAGGAACACAGCCACTGACCGTTCATCAATCGGAGCTCCGATCAGGTTGCACGTGCTTCTCGAAGGTTTCAATGATAAAACCGTAAATAGCCAATTTGCTCCTCTGTAAATAGGGACTTACTCCCCCCCTTTTATTTTCTATCTCTTTTTTCATACTTCCGACGTTCTTTGCTTGATTCTTCTCTTGGTTGAGCACTTACTTAAGCATCGGAGCGGTCATCCCGGCTAACACCTCGGGCTTCCCTCCGACGTTTGTTTTATCCTTCCAGGTCAGTGAGTTGGATCCTTCCTCATCCAAGCCGAGCTACTTCGACTTAGCTCATTGACCATTCTTCCCTTTGGTCGGACCGTCCGGATCCGGTCCTTGAGCCGTTTGGTATTAGCCTGAGAATTTTCAAGCGTAACAAAAACGTGTTTGGTTTATAATTTATAATTTGTAATTGATCAGGACTTGAGCGTTTTTCATATTTTAGGTTTTTTAAGGATTTCTATTGAAAACAGTTTTTTTTTCGTTTTCTGCATTTTGAAGATTTTGATTTAAAAAATATTTTCTGTTTTGAGAAAACAGAAAATTTAAAGTAAACTCGTTTTCTATTTTCTGTTTTCTGTTTTGAGAAAACAAAAAACACAACAAACCAAACGTAGCCAAAACTTTTGAGAAGTTCAGATAGTGGAAAGCAATGGTGGGGAATTTATCCGGAAAGAAGCTAAAGTGTTTAAGAACTGATAATGGCTTGGAGTACTATGATGAAGAATTCACAAGATTTTGTCTCAATAATGGAGTCAAAAGCCATAGAACAGTAAAAGAAACTCCGCAACAAAATGGGGTTGCAAAGAGGATAAATAGAACACTGCTTGAGAGGGTAAGATGTATGTTGATCCATGCTAAGCTACCAACTTGATTTTGGGCAGAGGCAGTGGCAACTTCAGCTTATCTCATAAATAGATGTCCGAACACAACCATCCAATTGAAGACTCTTCAAGAGATGTGGACTGGAAGAGCAGCTGAGTATAAACGCTTGAGAGTGTTTGGTTCTACTGTGTATGCTCATGTAAGGCAAGGAAAGCTAATGCCTAGAGCTAAGAAGTGTGTTTCTGGGATATCCATCTGGAGTTGAAGAGTACAAGATGTGGTGTCCAGAATTGAAAAAGGCTTATCATTAGTAATTTAGTAGAGATGTGACATTTAGAGAAATTGCGTTTCAGGTAGTGTGCATACTAAAATTATCAGATCCTATGTGCATGCATTCTACGGATATATGTGGTCGATCCCATCCAGTGGGAAGTGGCCTGATTGTTGTTGTTATTGTTGTTGTGACATTTAGAGAAATGGAGCCGCAATGTCTAAACTCAGTAGAGAGATGGAGCCGCAAGGTCTAAACTCAGATCAGAATCATGTTTGTGAAGAGAAACAGTTGACTGAGTTTGAGGTGGAGAGTTGTGAAAAACCAGAAACAGGACATCTGACTGGAGCTGAAGATGGAACAAAACAAACAAGGACTTCTGAAGAAACAACAGGAGCAGAAAGTCAGCCACCACCACCACCAGAAGAATAGCCTCAAGCACTTGCAAATTATCAACTTGCAAGAGAC
The DNA here is from genome assembly GCA_028571145.1 of Dionaea muscipula. NCBI lineage: Eukaryota > Viridiplantae > Streptophyta > Magnoliopsida > Caryophyllales > Droseraceae > Dionaea > Dionaea muscipula. The sequence goes on from JAOWBR010124545.1 coordinate 11,921, forward strand.
AAGGAGAAGAGAGAAATCAGACCCCAAACATATTTGCAAATGAAAATGATTCATTTATAACAAAAAATATTGTATTTTTATTGTGCAGAATCATAACCGTTGAATTTTTTTTAGGATTATAAATAAAGGTTGATGAGTGAGGTCCAATAATAAAATGAATGGTGTGTAGATGATATTGTACAGATTTATTGTACATGTATCATTACTCATTTGCAAATTGCAAATGCTGGAATAATTGTATATACCCTACAAGTAGCTGAGCATGAAGTATTGGCAGATCTAAAGAATTTTTCAGAAGCTATGAAATACGGTGAAGCCGATGAATGGAAGAAGGCAATATAAGAAGAGATGCAGTCATTGATGAAAAGTCACACTTGGGAGTTGATTCAAAGACCTGAAGGAGTTAGATTACTCGGGTGTAAGTGGATCTTCAAGAAAAAGAGAGGAATACCAAGTGTAGAAGCTGAAAGATATAAAGCTAGGTTGGTGGTTAAGGGTTACTCACAGAAGAAAGGGCTGGACTATTGGGAGATTTTTTCTCCAATAGTCAAGCACACCTCAATTAGGTTTCTTTTGGCTTTAGCTGATGGATGTCAAGATCGTTTTCCTCCACGGAAAACTTAGAAGAAACCGTTCAAATTGAACAACCATAATGTTTTGAAGTTGGAGATGGAAGAAGGCAAGTTTGCTTGCTGAAAAAAATCCTTGTATGGGTCGAAACAAGCCCGAAGACAACGGAATAAAAGATTCAATCAGTTCATCACCAAATCTGGAATGAGAGTTGTGTTCATATCAAACCGAATGGTGATTATATCGATTTGTTGATTTATGTAGACAACATGCTACTAATTAGCAAAAACAAGGTGGAAATAGATAAGATTGTAGAACCTCTTGAAATCTAAGTTTGACATGAAAGATCTTGAAGAAGCAAAGAATACCTAGGGTGTAGAGATTAAAAGAGATAGAAAGAAGGGGTTGTTGTGGTTGACTCAAAAGGATTATATAGAACAGTTGATAAGGAAGCATAGAATGGAAGAGGCAAAACCTGTGACAACTCTTCTTGGTGCTCAATTTAAACTTTCAGTTGGAGATTCTCCTGAAACTAAAGAAGAAATGGAATGTGGTGGGCTCCCTAATGTATGCATTGGTATGTACTAGAGCAGATATTACACTCAGTCAGCTTGGTAAGCAGGTTTATGAGCAAAGCTGAAAAACTGCACTGGTCTGCTGCAATAAAATGGATTCTGACTAGAATGGTACTAAAAATCATGGCTGATGCTGATTATGCTAGAGATAAAGACACCAGAAGGTCACAAACAGGCTATGTCTTTACTTCCTGGTGAGGTGAAGAGCACTCAGCTGGAAGCCATCCTTATAACCATTAGTCACTTTGTCTTCAACAGAGGTAGAGTTTGTGGCTGCAACTGAAGCTGTAAAAGAAGGATTGAGGTTGAGAGGACTAGCTAATGAGCTTGGAGTTAAGCAATCTGAAGTGAAGATTCAGTGTGGCAGCCAAAGTGCTCTTTATTACTTGATCAAAAATAAAGTTTATCATGAAAGGTGCAGCACATAGATGTTAAGACTCTATTTCATTAGAGATATTGTGGAAGCTGATTCTGTGAAAATGGAGAAGATAGACTCACAAAGAAATCCTGTTGATATGCTCACCAAAGTGGTTACAACAGTGAAGTTCAAGCTATGTCAAGACTTGATTGGTTTGGCTAGTGTTTGAGGAGGTGAAATTGATTTTAATTTTCACTACAAGAGTCAAGGTGGAAGTGTGAGAATAACTCTTTCTAGAATCAATTAAAATCATTGACATGTCAGCAAATGGTCGGATCTTCTGTGTATGTATGTATCCTACGGATACGTGTGGTCGACCCCACCGAGTGAAAAATGGTCGTGTTATTGTTGTTGTTGACATGTTAGCAAATGATGTCCAAGTCAGCGAGGAGAAACTCTAAGTCAGCCAAAGTTGGTTTTTACCGTTTTTTTCTGTTAAGAGTTGCTGTATAAATAAGCTTGAATTGTTCAGTTTTGACACCATGTTAGAATGAACTAGAGAGAGGCAGAGATCGTGAGGAGAGAAACTTGTAGAGAGAAG
>JAOWBR010124655.1:0-14023 GCA_028571145.1 Dionaea muscipula
GTTTAATTAGAAACTAATATATTATTTATTCAGAATAATTATTTATTCATTAATTAATTTAATGATTAAATTAATTAAGGTGGAAAAACCAAGAGGTGAGATGTTAAAATTGTTTTAATATCTTATTAAGTGAATTAGATTCACTTAACCTATGGAGAAAGCAAAAGGGTTAATATATTAAATATGTTTTAATATATTAATGAGTGAATGAGATTCATTTAACTATGCAAGTAACCAAAAGGTTAGATGCATGCATGTACATTAAAATAAGATTTAATGTGAGAAAGAATTCATTTTCATTTTCCCATGGATGTGCACGTTATCCTAGTGAGGGATGTGGTGTGAATCAGTTTTTATTCTTTTTATCTCTCCATAATCACTTCATGCTCAATGTGATTTCTCTCCCACAGAAAAGTTGCTGCCCTCATACAGTAACAGCAGACAGTATTCAAGAATCGACTCTTGAGTACTGCAGTCCACCAAAAACTAGAGATAAAGAGTTTTCTCTAAGCCTTAACCAAAGACTACAAGGAGTTGTAGAAGGAAGATCAAAGACGAACCGGCCGTGTGGATCAAGGTTAGAGGACGGACACTTAGAAGTCTTCGTTCCCTCTCCCGTTCATACCTCAGATCCATTTCCGGATCTGTCCGCTATAAGCGCCAAATAGGTACGCGTTTTCTATTTACATGTTATCGTATATATTATATATGGCATGACCCAGATAAGATCCGGTTATAAAATTTTTTAAATTCCGTTGCGTGCATGCTATATAGAGATCCTAACACTATCGGCAAGTGTATGGAGGTGTATGTTGATGACATGCTCGTCAAAAGTGTTACGAAGGAGGAACACATCACTGCTCTTGAGACTGCTTTTTTCCTCCTCCGGAAGTATGCCATGAAGCTTAATGCTAGAAAGTGTGTGTTTGGTGTGACTTCTGGTAAGTTCTTAGGTTTTGTTGTAACTCGGATAGGAATAGAGGCAAATCCTCAGAAGATCCAATCCATCAAAGATATGGCCCCTCCTCGAAGCATTCGTGAGGTGCAGCAGTTAACAGGCCGACTGGCCACCTTGAGCAGATTTTTGAGTCGATTTGTCGACCACAGCTTCCCATTCTTCAAGATCTTAAGGAACGCAAAGGGGTTCGAGTGGACGCCGGAGTGCCAGACTGCCTTTAAGAGCCTCAAGTCTTACCTTGAGTCTCCGCCTTTACTCACCAAGCTTATTCCGGGTGAGACTTTGTTCCTGTACTTGGCCATTTCCGCCACGGGTGTTAGTGCAGTCCTCCTCCGGGAAGATGAAAAGATACAGAAACCTGTGTACTACACGAGCCGAATCTTGAAGGATGCGAAAGAGAGATATCCTAGGGCTAACAAGTTGGCTTTTGCCTTGGTCACCGCCTCAAGGCGCTTGAAGCCTTACTTCCTGTCACATCCGATAGTGGTGCTCACTGATCAGCCGCTACGTCAAATACTTCACCGACCGGAGACCTCTGGCAAACTCATAAAATAGTTTGTGGAGTTAGGGCAATTTCAACTGGAGTATCAGCCCAGACCGACAATTAAGGGGCAGATCCTTGCTGATTTTCGGGTAGAGTACACTGAGTTCAGACTCCCCCTTCAACCATCACCCTGTTGGATGCTTCACGTTGACAATTCATCTTGCAGCCAGGGAGGGGGAGCGGGTTTAGTTATCACTAACCCAAATGGCATGGAGATCGAGTATGCTCTTCGCTTCGGGTTCTCGTTGACTAACAACGAGACGGAGTATGAGGCTCTGTTGGCCGGTTTACGAATTGCACTAGAAGTTGGGGCACAAGTCTTGAAGATCTTTAGTGATTCTCAGTTAGTTGTAAATCAGGTCAACGGTACCTTTGTGACAGAAAAGGAAATGCTGAAGAAGTTTAAGGAGATGGCGGAGGCTCTGATGAAAAATTTTGAAAGTGTGGAGCTCCTCTAGATCTCTCGGGCTCAAAACATGAAGGCGGATGCGCTGTCCAAGTTAGTCTCAGCCCCCGACTCGGAGTTTGGTCGTACTGTCTTTGTTGAGAAGCTTGCTGATTCCAGCATCAGGGTTGTTGCAGTTTTTTTTTTTATTGACGCTGCATCTATCACCTGGATAACTCCCATCATAGAGTATCTAGAGAAGGGCACATTGCCTCCAGGGAAAAATCAGGCTCAGAGCCTTAGTTTGGAAGCTTCCAGATTCCGACTCATCAATGGGATCCTTTACAAACAACTATATCAGCACCTGTGCGCTAGATGTCTCACAAAGGAGGGTGCCCGTTATGTCTTGGAGGAGATTCATGAGGGTTCATGTGGAGGCCACCAGGTTGGCACCACCCTTGCAAAGAAGATTCGACGACAAGGATACTTTTGGCCAAATCTGGAGCGTGAAGCGGAGGAGTATGTGCGGAAGTGTTCCGTCTGCCAGAAGTTTTCCAAGGAACAACATTGTCCCTCAAAGCCACTCACTTCTGTCACTAGTGCCTGGCCCTTCGCTATTTGGGGGATAGATATTCAGGGACCATATCCTACTGCTCCTAGAGGAAAGAAGTTTTTAATTGTAGCCGTTGACTATTTTACTAAGTGGGTAGAGGCATAACCCACTGCTCGGATCACTGGGACGAATGTAGAAGCCTTCTTATGGAAGTCCATCATTTGTCGCTTCGGCGTTCCACGAGTAATTATTACCGACAACGGCACACAATTTGAAGATCAAAAGTTTGAAAACCTCTGTCGGTGTATGAGATCGAGCATCGCTATGCCTCTGTGGCCTATCCCCAAAGCAATGGATAGGTGGAGGTGACCAATAGAACGCTGGTGGAAGGATTAAAGGCTCAAGTCGGCAAGGCTAACGGTAACTTGGTGACGGAGCTATCAACCATCCTTTGGTCGTACCGAACAACTCCTCGGACGGCTACGGGGGGAACACCCTTCAGTTTGGCATTTGGCGTAGAGGTCGTGATTCCGATGGAGATTGGTGTGCATTCTTATCGGATAGAGCATTTTTCAGAACAGAGTAATGAACACGAGCTCCATAATAGCCTGGATGCCCTTGAAGAAAGAAGGGAGCACGTTGCCCTTAGAGTCGCCGCGTATCAGCAAAGGGTAGCTCGGTTCTATAACTCCAGAGTTAAGGGGCGAACTTTTTGAAGGGGGGATTTGGTGCTTCGAGATGCTAAGTTTGAAGGGGTTGACGCTCCGTCTGGTAAATTGGCACATAATTGGGAGGGGCCTTACGAAGTCCTGGAAGAAGTACAACCTGGCACGTATCGGCTCAGAACACTTGATGGAATGGACATCTCCCATACCTGGAATCTTAAACATCTCAGATAGTATTATCAATAATATGTTTGTAAATAGTCATCTTGTTGGTTTGATTTCCACTATATCTATATATGTGTTCAAATCCAGCAACTCTCACACATCAGTCTCATTTTACTCATCATTTGAAGAAAAAAAGACAGGTCCGCCCTATTCCTCCCTTTAAGTCGGGTTCGCCCCGCATGGTTGAGAAAGTCGGACCCTTGGTCTGCACATCTTGTAAGCTGGGTCGCTCCTGCCTAAATGTTTTAAGTCGGGTTCTCACCCGCCCATCCCTCTAAGTCAGGTCGCTCCTGTCTGGGACGTTTCTAGCCGCGGTGTTTTGCACCCCAATACGGATCTGTCCTACAGGGATTAGCCAAGATGTCTCGCACTCCCTGAGTTGAGTCCGCCTCATTCATAAACTCAAGCTTATCACTGTTGCACCACCAGCAGGATAGGGTTTTGTTGCTAAGACCAACAGATCGAGAGAGGATTAAGGAAAGAAGAGATAACAGGATCAAAAGAAGCATTCTCATTTAAATCAGAAGGAATTATAGTAAAAACAAGCACCAACGCCTTCCCAGACATGCCTAAGGAAGGAGCGGGGACTTGTAATTCCTATGAGTTAAAACTAGAATGAGCTAGCAAAAATTCTAAGTCAAAAGTCCTATCACTGATATAAAAAGGGCGTAATAGGACCAGGAATGATTCTCCTACTCTATCTCCTGATGCTTTTCCACGCCATCCCCAGCTATTGGCTCTTCAACCCTCACACCTTCTCCTCCTCCATCAGCTCCGTCAACTTCGACGGCAGAGGGGTTCTCGTTCAAAAAGGCATTCATCGCAGCTGCCATTTCTGTAAAAGATCACACGCGATGAGGATGAGATTCATGAACTTCTCCAAATACATCTGTCAGGCGTTGTATTTGCTCCGTAGTGAGAGGCTCACCAGAAATCATCGATAATGGCACTTGGGGCTGCTGCGACAGGGACACAGTTGAAAGAGATGCTAGCGGAGGAAGGACCTCGGGATCGGGCATCTGGGAGGAGAAGCCTCCTGGGAGTTCCTCATTCGCAGCTTAGATCTCCCCCTCCTCTTCATCTGCCAGATAGTGAGGTTCATCATCGGACTGGAAGCCAATGTCATCAAAATTGGGCAGTCCTCCCCACTTCGCCTTCTCATCAAGGTCCGTAAATCCTTCTACGAAGTGAGTAAGGGTCTGCTTATACCCCATGGCGATCCCCGGGCAAGAGCATGCATCAATGTACTCCAAACCCTCCTCTGAGTCCAGCTAGGCCTCCTGACAGTTATCAAAGTGTGTCTCCCTCACCTTATCGACCTCCGTCCTCTAGCGCTCCTCCAGTTCAGCTACCACCCGACGAGCCTCCTCGAGCAAGGAGTTCAATTGTTCCCGCTCAACACGGGCCGTCTGGGAGTCCACAGTCATCTGCTCCCTTAGGGTGTCCACCTCTCCCCTGGCTGTATCCAAGAAGCCCTTTGTCAAAGTCAACTCATCCTCCTTTTGTTTTTTCTCCTCCTCCAGTTTCCTCCTTTCATTCAGCAGCTCTCCCACTCTATGATCAGTGTTAACTTGTAATCGTTGAGCCATGTCTAGAGCCACAGCATCCTGCGACGGTAACGAAGTTGGACTAGGTATCAGAGGCATGAAGGAGGCAGTTAAGAGGAGAGTATCACTTACTCGCATATCATGTGCCTTCAAATCTCTGTACATCCGCTCTCTGTTGATCGTCACCCCATCCTCGAGGTAGTAATGGTTCCTATCGTCAGTGAGCGAGGTGGCCACGGCCTGACAAGCTTCCAGGGCGTTGTCTTCTGATGTCATCACGCCCCTGGAGTTATCAGGCATGTTGATTAGCTCTGGATGTGGTCTGCAGTAGTGGAAGAACCGATTGTCTAGCTTCTTGGTAGGAACGGAGGGCTGGTAGTTGCTGGAAAGACGCTTCAGCTTCTTTGGCGCCTGGGGAGGATGAGTGCCCCGTGCTTCTTCCAACACCTGTCCGGACCCGGTTTCTCCTCGGGTAGCATACCAACTCAGGTTCTGCGGGGTTTCAGAGGCAAGTCGGACGGAGGAAGGAGGTGGGACCTAATATCCTATGACGGTCTTTCTGGAGGCCGCTTTCTTCGTCGGTGCTTGGGAGGTAGTGGTGTTGTCTGAAGCAGAGGAGCTAGAAGCATTGGTGCCGGGAGGGTCTTTCCTTTTCTCCCCCATCAGCGCGGTAGTCCGTGGCATGCGCGGTCATGGTCCCATGCCTACATCAAGGAGTCAGATCAATGGGTTAGCGAGAAGTTATAGTCCACACTCTGCAATAACCAAAAATATAAAGAAGAGCGACTTGTCAAACCATCAGAAGACTCAGGACTCAAAGGAGCATCCCCGACGTCATGGGATTCAGGCATTAGCGGGTCATTAGAGCCGCCCATCTCGGGGATCAATGAGAACAAGGGAGCTAGTTCAGCATCCCACTCCTCGCCACCTGTTGAATCATCCGCCACATGGGGAGTGCCCGCACGAGGGGAAGGAATGGGTGACGACACCCTTTCGAATCGAAAAAGAGGGAGAGAGAAAGCTATAGGAGAGGGGTCGGAAGTAAGGAGAGAATCATTAGAGCCAATCGAGACATCTGCTTCTAGATCCCTGGCGTTGTCATCAGATGAAGTCCCAGAGTCATCGGTCTCCTCGTCCGCGACTTCACCTTCTTCAGTAGATGCCTCGTCGGAAGAGGAAGAGGGAGCAGGTTCTACACCGGGAGCAAGACCCGCGTCCCTCAGAGAGATGGGGTCTACTAAATCTAGCACATCCCAAGTAAGATTTCCCCGTAGCTGCTCTTTGATGGTCCGGGCCACTTCCTCTTAGAGGGCAAAGATCTCAATGGTAATGTTGCTCTCTGAGCCTCTCCATTCGGGGTTCTCCGTGATCCCCGGACCCGAGATCCAACACCACCTAGAGCGAAAGGCAATCTTAGAGGGAAGACCTTTAATAAAGACGTGATTTGGACGAGAGTTAAGGGCGTGAAAGCCGCAAGGTTCACTCTTAAAAACGATTTTGAGGGTAAAGAATTCGTAGAAAGAACGAGCGTTAGGCTCGAATCCTAACTCGTAACACAGAGACCCGAAGGCTGCCATTAGTCCCCAGGAGTTATGGGTTAATTGGGTGGGGCTGAGACGAAAGAAATCTAAGATTTATTGGTAATAGGGACAGAGAGGGAGATGAAAACCAAAACGAAGGCTATCTTCATAAACTGACATCACCCTATTCTTGGGATCGAAGGGACGATCTCGAGAAGAAAGAAGGATAAATTGGTAATCTGGACATTGATACTAGGTGGGGAAGGACTCAAGGTCGACGACTTTCAAATCAGACTCATGATCAGCGTCGGCCGGTAAAAGAAAGGGGGGAGGTACAGAGGAATGAGCTCGTTTGGCCGCAAGCCGTTGTTTACGGACTATAACGACTCGAAGAGCTTGGTTCCCATGACCGGAATGCATGTCGGATGGGGTGGACACGTCGGACAAGTTTTCACTCATATTGGAAAGACGGGAAAAGGAAAACTCAAGGGAGGATGACTTGCTCGCGTGTTCTGCTCGGAGGTTCTGCTCGGCTGTTCTGCCCGGTTGCACAGCTCGGAGTGGCGTGAAGTCGTCTCTGCTCGGAGAATGAAGAAAGCGAAGGAGGTAGCTCCGTATTTATAGACCCAGGGGGGGTGATCGGCTCGGGTGATCAGCCCGGGTACCTTTCCTTTGCCATTCTCATGGCATTGTCAGCCTGGGTGTGATCTGCCCGGGTGATCAGCCCGGGTACTTTTCCTTTGCCATTTTCATGGCACCAACACTCTAGGCATGATCAGCCCGGATACCTTTTCTTTGTCCACGTTCTGTGACCAGATTTGATAAAACTTCCTAATCCGAGCTCTGCTTGAATTATGGAGTTAGGGGACTGATGATATATGGGGAATTTTCCCCTATACACGTGGACAAAAGGACGAGGGAGACGACTAGGGTCGTTTGATATTGGTTCAATTCAACTAATTCGGTTTTCCACCATAGGTGATCAGCTCAGCGGTTCTGCCCGGGTGATCAGCCCGGAGCCATGCCTTAGGATTTTCAAGACCATCTTCTGATCGGGATGTGACCAGCTCGGGTGATCAGCCCGAGAGATCAGCCCGAATGATCAACCTGGAGATTTGCCTTTGCCATTTTCTAGGCCAGCTTGGCTGGCCAGAGGGTGATCTCCTCAGGCGATCAGTCCGGGTGATCAACCCGGAGCATGCCTTTGTCATTTTCTGGGTCAGCTTGGCTGGCCAGGAGGTGACCAGCCCGGGCGATCAGCCCGGTCGGTCAGGATGGAGGGGCATATCGATAATTCGATAATCCCCCTCCTCCCTTTTTCTCTTTGCTTATAAATACCCCCCTCCCATAGCCTTCAAGGTATGTATTTTCTTCTGATTTCAACATCTTTTTCTGACGTAAGCTTGATTCAGCATCTTGATTTCCTTTGCTAACTTAAGCATCGGAGTGGTCGTCCCAGACTTCAAACCTCGGGCCTCCCTCTGACGTGGTTTGCTCATCCTTCGAGGTCCACGAGTCATATTCCTCATCCTTGAAGCCGATTCAAAGTTGGTTTAGCTTGTTGAACCAGACCGCCTCGACCCGATCGACTGGAGTTGGTTCTCAAGTTACTTGGTGTGTTGCTTGGCTCATTTTCAGACGATAACAATTAAGTACCTTGATACAAGCATCATTGACACTAGTGTTATCAACCAACTGATAACAAACATTTCCCATGTCCTCCTCTTGTTTGCTCCTGCGTTGTGGTTGGAGCTCCCTCAGTTGTGTTTGTAGGTGTTTTTTGTAGCTAGATGTGCAACATTGTTTGCTCCTTGTTTAGGTATTGTCCGGTTTGCCTCCTGTATGATTTGGTTATGTCTTGTTTAGGTTTTGTTTTGTTTGGGTCTTGGTGCCCTTTGTCGGTTTGTTGTTGGATGTTCTGTTTGATGCCATGAGGCATTTGATGGTTGATTTCCCATGTTTTTACCTACCATACGGGATATGCATGGATATCAAACAATTTTCTCCTGTTTTTGGGGAGACTGCCAAATTTTTCTATTTTTTTGGGTTTTTAATTTAAGGCCTTGGTGATAGGTGTGATCTTGCATCCAATTAGGGGTGTCAAATGTGTCGTACCATGTCGTGTCGTGTCGTTCAACTTCCGTGTTGTACCATGTCGTGTCGTGTTTTTTTGTTCCTATTTTACTTTATCGTGTCGTGTCGTGCCATGACATTCTTTAAGTGCCGTGCTGGATCATTTTACTCTATCATGTCTCATCGTATCGTGTCGTACTGAGTCGTTTACTTAATCTAGTCGTGTTGTGCCATGTCTTTTTATTTACTTTATTGTGTTGTGCCATTTGACTTGTGTGTCATGTTGTGTCGTTCTGTACTTATTTTACCGTGCTGGACCATACCGTGCCTTGCCGGACTGTACTTAATGATTGTTCATCATAAAAAATTTTAAGCTTCATAAGATAGCATAAACCTATGATGATTGTTCATCATAGCCTACACACTTTTGGCTTAGAAATTGTTCATTAGCCAACACACTTTCAACTCAGAAATTGTTAATCATAGCCCGACACATGCTTTCGACTCAAATGCAAATTCTCCAATATGGTGAGATCCATTCCTAGACTTTTGAGAGGGAGAGTCGGTTGAGAGCGAATATGGTGATGTGAGTCAAAGAAGGGGGGAGAAGATGCTGAGACGAAGAAGGAAGCTCCCTGAGTAGAGGTCGACTCTCTGTCCAAAGCACTGTTGTGTGCGTGTGTGTATTTTGATGTGGGGAAACCATAGACTTGGTGTAGGCGTGCAACACTTCCCCTATCAAATGTGTGGTGCTGTTGTGTCATGCGTGCTAGGGTTTTTCAAAAGGAAGAAGAAGATGAATGAAAATCTGATGAAAGGGGGTGTAAGGAGGCATGGATTTGGATTTGAGAATCTGAGATGGGGAATTGGGGAGGCGTGATCCCAAAGAATGGAAAGAGAAGTGATCGAGTGGGATTAACACGCCGTTTGGTTTGTAGGAATTGGAAGGAATTGGAAGAAAAGTAATAATTTTTCTTTGTTTGGTTTGGTTTTAAGTATGAGAATTGAATGGAATTGGAGGGAAACAAAAGAAAATAAAGCTTTCGTTCTATTTCTTTTAAAGTATCTCCTTTAAATTTTATGAGATTTAAAAGGAAAGAAAAGAAAAGAAAAACTTTTAGTATAAAATTATTAACTTTTCTTTCATTTCCTTCCATTTTAAACCAAACAAAAGGGATAAAATGGAAGGAAAGTTTATTTCCTTCTATTTCCTTTAATTTAAACCAAACAAAGTAAAGTAAATTACTTCACTTTCCTTTCCTTTCCTTTTCTTTCTATTTCATTCTTTTTCTTTTTTTTTCATTAATGAATCCGAACCAAACGGAAGCCAAGGGTTTCTTAGCTACATACCATGGTGAGGCTGATATAGTTCGGATAAAGAGCATTAATATATGGCTCGGTACTCTCCTCTCTTAGTTACAATGATGATTGAAAATGCTAAAAAATCTATTTTTCCTCCTCTATTAGACTCGCATCTTTAGCGAAAAAAATTGGTTGATGAATAGTGGATCGTTTCTTTCCCCGAGTAACTGCTCACTCGCTTTGCTCCTCGATCTAGGGATCCTGTATTAATTAATTAATCAAATATTAATAGTTTAATAAAATTAATTAATTAATTGAGTCATGGATGGTAATGATGATAAAATTAATTAATTAAAAATAAATATTTTAATAAATTAAAGAATGGATAGAAAGACTGATTTTTTGAGATTTTAGAAAATGGGTAGCTAAAATAGAAAGTTATTTCGTAAGTTAATTTGGTAAAAATTTGATGAGGCTACTATTGATGCCGGGTTTTAGGGTTTTTGGACTATGGTTAATGGTTCAAATCTCATGACTCACAATTTAATTTTTACAACTAGAATTGTGTTGTGTTATGTTTATATTGTCTGTGTCGTCTCGTGTTCAACTAAAATTGTATTGTATTGTGCTCGTGCCCGTGCCTGTCCCTTTCCGTATCATACTTGTGTCATGCTCGACTACACCCATACTGAACTCGTGTCGTTCCCTGTTCTACTATGCCCGTGGTGTGCCTTGTTACTCTTGTGTCGTGTCATACCGTGTCGTGCTAATTTTTATGTCGTGTCGTGTTGTGTCCGTTCAGTATCGTATCTCGTGTTGTGCCACATGTTAGTTAAAGTCATGTCGTGTTAGATTATAATCGTGTCTCATTGGAACACACTATATTGGGTCGTACTGCCTACTTGATACCCCTAAATACCATGATTCTTTGTTGTGGGTTACCTGAGAAATACACCGTGTTTGGTTATTTATTTATTATTTACTTACAAAAAAAACTGATAACAGACATAATGAACACCTAAAACAACAATAAAATAATTGTTAGATGATATAAATTTGGACAATTTGTTTTTTGTTTTTTTCCACCGATGGGGCTTCAATTTATGGTTGGAAGTAAAGTGACCTGCCGGTGGACTATGGACATTTGGTTTGCAAATTGTTAGTGGTTTAAAATAGGGGCAGCAGATTTCAGACCTTTAGTCGCCTAGGGAAAAAGACCTTCCATGTGCAACCGAATGGGCTTCAAGCAATCCATTGTGGACGATCCCGTGAGGTCCCATCTGATTTGCTAATAGAATTTAGTTGGATTACTAATTTATTCGAAAAAATGAGTGATTGTTAATGAAGAGATTCCGGTTCGAGTAAATAAAATGTATGTTTGTTTGATGGACATGAGTTGAGATTATAATTATCTTGATCAAAATATCTCGACTTATTTTTAGCTTAAAAATAAATGATTAAGTAAAATTGTTTAAAATCGCATTCTTATGTAAACGTAATTTATAATACATTTATTTAAATATGACTTAATAGTTTACATTTTTAGAAGAACACGATAGAAATTAAACAGAAATAAAAGCATGATATTTCTTTAATAAAAAATATATAAATAACTGAAAATAAATAAATAAAAAATAATTTAAATTTTCTTACAATACAGTTGTGTAAATGGTAATTGTATTGTTTTGTCATCATTGAGACATTTAACATATATATTGATGAGGTTAAATGAATATTGATTTTTTTGAAAACTCGAATGTCTGGTCGAATTCGACTACTTCTAGAGGATCAATCCCACCGGTCGCTTGTGGGAAATGAATATTGGTTTTAACATCGATTTTCTGATGAATGTGCAGATGAACTCTTAGAGTTTTTTCTTTTTTCTTTTTAAATTTTAGAGGTTCATCTAGATCGTTGAATAAAGCTGATCCCACAAACATAAATTTGTATCAAATGATAGTTTAGATTTTGCTAAATTTAATCAAACTTCGACGAGCAAAAGGGGGTAAAATTTACCAGTGATGCAATTATCATCCTAGTTTTTCTAATTGTTTCGATTTTTTTTTATGACCCAACTCCCGACACACACCGAGGTTGATGGATTGTTTCCCTTTTTTAATTTTTTTACCTCGGTTGCTGCTACAGTGAGAGGCAATAGCCTTCGGGACTCCCTCTAATCTGTACGACTACGGAAAAAGGTCTGACATCACACAAGAATAAAATAAGAGTACTGCTTGCGGCACACTCCGGGCAGGCATACCTCTCCCTCGGGGCTTGGGGGTCGTGCAGACATTTTTACTCTTTTATTTTTTTCGGGTTTTTAATCAAAACGGTAGTGTATTACCGTTTTATTTAAAAAAAAACACGATAGTGTGCTACCGTTCTATTTTAAAAACAAAACGTAACATACGACAGTATACTATCGTATATATTGAATATTTACGATAATAGACTGCTATATTATTAAATATTTTACGGTACTATACTACTGTATGATCCGTAATTATTTATATTAATATCAGTAATTATATCTAATTACAGAACAGATTGATTTAATTTAAATAAATATTAAAAGTATCAATTAAATAACAATTGTCTATATTGTAAATGAATACTAATGACGAGCACCAAATAGTGCATTCCATAAGTGTAAACCTAATTCATACTTTTTTATCCTCCTTTTGATTCTAGTGATGCATGCTCATACCATTATGACCATATTGGGAGATTGAATAATTACGGTGCATAAATATCTGAACAAAGTGACAATTGTTAACCTCAACAATTCCTATCTCATGTTGTCTTTCATCCGGAACCAGTGCCGATAGTAGCGGAAGATATGTATAAGATCCTATGATTTGAGGTAAAACAATGCAGAGCGATATTATAATTCGATGTGATTGCCAATCTCATAGTTGTCATGTCCATCCATTTATAGGGTGGTGCAGGCGATGTAAAACAGTCCAATCATGCTAGTGTTTCTTCTGTTACACCAAGGTCTACACGCCACATTACAGTGTACAAAGCACGGTTATTGCTTATTTATTTGATTAAATCCATTTGCATCTGGTACCAATAGGTCTTAATCATGGACGACTACTGCTCGAAACCCACAATAATCATCAACTTCGACGTTTACAATGCAGTCGATGTTATGTCGGTAAGCAGCGGACAAGAGTGGCCTAAACACATTATCATTGTTTCCATCTTCTACAGTACTCGCACTTCTTATTGATTGCGACCTCAATGTTTTCGATCGCATTGATTTCGTTCTCATTGATCTTGATTCAGATCTCATTAAAGCAGCACACTCCAAAAACGACTTTATTCTTGCCCCACTTTGTTCTTCTTTTGACGACGGTCTACCTTTGTGCGACGTGTAGTAAGCGGATTCCCGAATTTCGCTTTTGGATGACTTTATCCAATTAATGATCATTTGAAACATCTGACGTCAGGGTCCTTCCTCTAAACAATCGAGACTTTCAACAGCTTCTTCTCTCGTGTCTTTCAGCAGAATTTCTTCAGTGGTCGAGGATGGAGACATTAATAGCCTACGACAATATTCATTAATGATATCGAGAGGAACGTGGACACTCTGACGGTCATATCACTTCATGTCGTGCTTGCAAGGAAGACTATGTGTTTTCTGGATTGTGCAGCGACAGTGACCATATTCAAGTACAAGCACTTTCTGACTTCCTTTGTATTATGTGTAAATAAGATCCAATGTGTGGTACGAGATTTTACCCCAAATATGGGCAATCGATGAAATTTTGACCACCTGACAATAAATACATTGGTCATAAGTGATTGACAGAAGTGTAACGATTAATTTAATCAAAATGACAATACCTTGTGTCTAAAACGAATCAACGATTATTCGAATGATGTACGTATTTGTTTAAAAATGATGTACTTAATTGTTTAAACTGTTCGTGTTCGAAAATCACCTCTCAACAAAAGCAGACACAAGGACCCCACAACAGAACCGTTAGGACATAATCCTATCTCTCTCTCTCTCTCTCTCTCTCTCTCTCTCTCTCTGTCGGAATAGGGACGCTAATCCTGATCCGTATAGCAATGCATGCCATCAGGTCCTCGTCTAATCAAAGTCGTCCGCCGGCCAATCCTCAACCATCCACGCATGGTTGACCACTCTCAACAAATCCCTCCCTACCTAATCAAATGTACGTAACAACGTGCGTAGATAACTCTCTTAGTAATGAACGATCTGCTGGAGGGACTGCATCC
>JAOWBR010124766.1:0-14020 GCA_028571145.1 Dionaea muscipula
CCAAATATACTCGGGTTTCTATAGGGTTTTTAGTTTTTCGGGTTTTCTTTTAGTTTGTTTTATTGCATTAACACCTCAGGTTACGGTAGAGTTTCATATACCCCTATAAAACACATATTGTGAACACATCCAACGGTTTGGATCGGCTCAAAACATTCTAGAAAAAGTTGTATAGCATATATTGAAATCGGCCAGAATCGGCCCGAAAAACGTCCGAATGGGGTCCTTCCCGATATTTGTTTTCCACGATTTTTTGCATAGACCCTTAAAAACATATTTTAAACGCATCCACCATTTCGGATCGTCTTAAAACATTAAAAATGCACCGGTGGCCAAAACAGCGTACAAAACGGCGGCCAAATAACCCCCCGTATATATATATATATATATACAAGTGGTACAATCAGTCAAATACATCAATAATCCAACGCTAACGTATCCACTAACTATTCTCTACAAGTGATGGGTGGTACAAAATCAGGAAAAAGAGAATACAATGTAGAGAATACATGTATTTTAATTTTCCTAGTGGTTCCACCTATGTCAAAATCAATATGCTAAAAAATAAGCTCATTTCGTGCCTTCCAAATGTAATAGATTGCTGCTGTAAGGCCAACCGAAGAGCTGTAGCTCTGAAGCCATTGCCACTGCTCCTTCTCTTAATCCACAATACAGCCGTTAGCAAAGATAGAGTGTTCTGTGGGATGCCCAGCCAGTGACATATGTTCCTTCGAACTCTGTCAGTGCTGCTGCCGTTCAAAAATAGGTGATTCGTCGACTAATCTTCCATATTGCAAAATGGGCAGTTTTGTGTCTCAAGATCTCCTTTATATCTGTTCTGTGTACATACTACATAGTCTCCCCTACATGGATCGCCACGCTATAAATGATAACCTAGGGTCTATATTCCTGTGCCATATCACATTGTTCCAAGGTTTACCAATACCCCTTTGCTGCAGCAGCTCATAAACTACCCTTGTTCTCAGATGTCCCTCCACTGCTCTTTGTACCAAGATCCCCTGTACCTGGTTCACACTGCCCTACCGCTGTACAAGTTCGTCTCGAGTCTTAATTAGTATCTTCATAAGGGCAGAGGAGTCTCGATGGGGTTCTCACCACCAAATCGAGCTATCTCTCAAATATTCGTGATGAATCCACCTGATCCATAAAGAGTTCTTCTCCATGTGATGAATAACTTTCCTTCTTTTTTTGAACATGGTAAATATATAAATCAACTGCACAAGTGTGTCAAAGTTCATGCAATCTCAAGCTAAAGCCTTATGGCTATGTATCCTGATCATCTAGTAACTATAGGCGGCACAAAATGAGGAAAAGTAAAATACAACGTACAAAAGACATGTATTTTAATTTTCCTACATACGCCTTCTATATCAAAAACACTTTGGGACCAAACAACTTCATTCCTACTGAGCCAAATGTAATAAACGACAGTAGCAAAAGCCACCCGAAAGGCGGTTGATCGGAATCCAGTGCCTCTAGCTTTCCTTTTGATCCATCCCACTGTAGCTGCCAAGGTAGTGACTGAGCATGGAATAGAGAGCCAATGTTGAATGGTTGCCCAAACTTTCCTGGTCACCGTGCAATTAAAGTAAAGGTGTGAAGCAGATTCAGTGATTGCATTACACAAGGGGCAGAGCCAGGTAGGAACATCACCGCGCAGGTTATCTCTTGTCTGAAGTCTTCCAAGCATTGTCCCCCACAGAATAAAAGAGATTTGGGGTTCAATATGTTTGTGCCAAACAAGCTTTCCCCAAAGTCTTCTCGGCCACGTGTAAGCTTCTCATAAATGAACTTAGTACTGCTTCGGTTGCCTCTCAAATGCTGCTGGAGGAGATCTTGAAGTTGCCCAAGTGAGCCAGCTCGTTGCACAGCTTCATTCCTGATTCGGACCAGATTCTTAATAAAGGTTGAGCTTTCCTTAGTTGGCTCCCAGTTCCAGATGGAGGTGCCTTGGAGATTAGCAAGAGGCACCCCCGAATACATCACTGGAAAGGTTCCTTGCCTAAAACCAGAGAGCTCCTCAATTGTCTGCAGAAATTGTTGATTCACCCCAGCGGCATAGAATGTTGATTTGGCTAGGCTAACTCCTAGCAGGAATAATAACTTTCCTTCTTGAGGACACTTGCAGTGGTTGAGTATTAGCAGGAATAATGTTATCCTCAGTCACTGTTTTATTGTTCGGGTCAGACATGCTTTCAAATTTGGGTTGTTTGGATCAAACACAGACGCAGTTTGAGAGTTAGGGGCTGGAAAAGAAGCAGAGGATGAAGATGGTAGGTCTAGCAAGAAAAAATTTCTATCCTTATCTGCCATAAATGAAATCTTCCCCCGATGATAAGGATTGGAAAAATAGGGTTATGCTTCAGCAAATGTAACCTTGATGGAGACATAGAATTTTCGTGTTCGAGGATGATTACACTGATACCCTTTTTCAGTTGACGAGGATCCTATAAAGATGCATTTGAGTGCCCTTGGATCTAATTTTTCCCGCTTGTGAGTATAAACATGGACATATGAAGTACAACCGAAGACCCTAGTAGTGAGACTATTTGTGGTTTTGAGGTATGGGTAAAATTGAGCAATTGTTTCCAAAGGGGTTTTAAAGCCCAAGACTCAAGAAGGTAGCCTATTAAGGAGATGTGTGGCGATCAACATAGCATACCCACAAAAGTTTATGGAACATTTTGTTGGAATAGAAAGGCATGAGTACTGTTTAATAAGTGACCATTTCTCCTCTCAGCCATTCCATTTGGTTGTAGAATGTTGATGCACGAGGACTCATGGATAATCCCTTTTTTTTTTTTGAAAGTGAAGAGAGAGAATTTGGTTGAAGTAATCACGTGCATTATCTGACCTATTTCTCTTGATTTCACTCCGAATTGATTTTGGATCATGTTATGGAAGTTGGGAAACACAGTACTAGAATCAAATTTGAACTTAAGCAAAAAGATCCATGACACTCTAGTGCAGTCATCGATAAACGACAAAAATCAGCGTGCATAAGAAATATTAGGAATAGTAGATGGACCGCATATATGTGTGAATTAAATAAAAAGGAATAGAGCTTTTCTTGTTGCTTATTGGAAAGGAAACACGTGCATGTTTTGCGAGCTCTCACACATCACAATCCGTGGAACAAAGAGGGAAACATTTACGTTTAAAACTCGGAATGAAGGGTGTCCTAAACGAAGATGATGAAGCCAAATCTTGGTTTTATTTGTTGAGGTTTCAGAAAGAAGTGATCGAGGTACATTATTCTTGATCTGCTTTGTGTCTCAAGATAATAGTCATGCCTTCTCCTTAGCATGCCCAATCATCTTCTTCGAATCTCCTTCTTGAAATACACAACATGTGGGATAGGACAATGCGTTACAGTTTCTTGAGTGAGTTTTGTTATGGATAGAAGGCTGGTTGGCAATTTTGGGAGATGGAGGACATTTTTAAGCAGAAGAGATGGACTGAGTTGAATGTCTCCTAAACCAGCTATTGTAATGAACCATCAGTTCTTCCCATCTTTCTATTCCTAGGGCAAGGCGTATAGGAATTGAATTTTTGGGACAGGTTGGTCATATAGTCGATGGGTCCCGAGTCAATGACCCAGTAGTTGGCCAAGGATGTATCTGAAAGTGAAACAACCAACATATCAGGGTGCACCAAAGAACACGGACCTGCCGGTTTCTCCAAGATTCCTAATAAGTTTCTCATTTTCTCAACTTCCTCCTTGTTGAATTCTCCAATCTTAGATGTGCTTTTTGAGTTTGGTTGTGGAGTGATCAGATGTGTTTGTCCTTCTCTGCTGACCTCCTTTGTTTTCCCATTCTCTGCTAGGTGGTTTTCCATTCAGTTTCGCTGTCACCGAGATGCAATTATCCATTGGAGTGATTGAGAGTTATTTTCTGGTTGATTTGACACGTTTATCTCAGACATAGTGAAAGGGAAAAGTAGGTTTGATGGCTATGAAGGCCGAATAAAGATGTGGCAATAAAGACCATAAAAATCAGCAATGAAGGCTGGAAAAAAAGGGAAAACAGTAAGACGATGGAGGCCTAGAAAAGAACAATTCTGATTCCTAGAAAAAAAATCTTCGAGCCTAAAGCTCCGATATCATGTGAGCGACTCAAGAGAGAAAAAATGGAGGAATTGTTACTATTGTTTTCTCATCAAAACTACATGGTACAACCCTAGAATAAATAGAGTTCAAGATGACCAAATCAGTTAACACACATTGTAAAACAAATTAAAACAACATTTAAACTCCTCTTATGATATCGAATTTCAATATCCAAATCTTTATATAAACGTGTTTTCCACATTTTCGGATGTTTCTACATACTACACTGACCCAAAATTCCATATTTGCATCCTTGGAAGGGTAGTATTTGATCAAGCTCATCAAAGTTCTCCTATTCCTCAGCTTGGTTGTGATATTATTTCAGCCTCTATAAACTGCAGTATCTTCTTTTTTCAAGTTTTCCTCTTATTGCCAGCTGGATCATTTGGCTTGCTTATTTTTGTCTGTAATATTGGTTGCATGTATTTGTCCAACAGTGCAGGGATAGGAGTTCTCAATACTGCAAGGAAAACTATGGGAAGAATGTTGGGGGATAGTGAGTCAGCCTTTGAAAGTGCACGGAGCCAATTCTGGGTAGTGGATGCCAAGGTACATGGTAGAAATGCTCGTCTATCTATGTTATGTAGCAATCAATCAATCACGACCTTTTTCCACTAGGTGGGATCGGCTACACGTATTCGTATGATATATGCACATAAGGTCCAACAAATATATATAGCAATAAAGCACTATATCTATATAAATACATAAATACCTGAAAACCTACATAAAAATCTACATATCCAACATATGATATGAATAGTGAATAACAAAGTATGGCAATTGTGATGTATAAAACCATATCAACAAAGATCACAGACAAAATCACCAATGACACAAGAAAAACAAAGCCTTTTCCCAACTAAGTGAATGTGAAATTCACCTAGTAAATGTGCTGTATTTACCTATGTCAATATTTTAGTACAATTCAAATCTGTCACAATTGTGCATGAATAGGGACTGATTACTGAGGAGCGTGAAGGCATTGACGAAGAGGCCCGCCCATTTGCGAGGAAGACCGGTGAAATTACTCGACAAGGATTGCGGGAAGGTGCAACTCTAGTGGAAGTGGTTAGTGTTTCTAATAGTGTGTTACATTACCATTTTCTCATTCACAGTAATTGACCTTTACTAGTTGAAAAAGATGATACGTTTGCCTCGTTTCCTCGATCCTTATCTTTCTTGTCAAGGGTAAAAACATAGTGGTTAGCTCCTAAATTACTACTACAAGCACACGGGTCTTGGAAATTGTGTAGCGAACAAATAGCATCGTATCGACAGGGAAGGTGTATCAATTACCAATTTTTATAACTTACTTGTGTTAGTTAGACAATCCAAGAAATGACTTGTCAACAACCGAAATCACCTCAACAAGTAAAACTAGCAAGAAAGCTAATGAAATTTATGAAGTAAAGAATTCTAGGGGTTCATGTTTCTTCAATGGATCAATTCAATGAATTTATATCTAGTTCTCCCGAGTAAAGGTTTTCCCAATTGCAATGATCAAATCCCTATCTAGTTTATGTTATCCTCTCTCAAGGTCCTATTGTAGCATTTAAAACGTAAGTTCACTACTAAAGGATTCCAGAATGCGACCGCTATGATATATATATTCGTTTCAAAATTATACAATAACTATAGGTTGCTCGTATTTCCGGCATGATGAACATTCCACTCTCTTAAATCAGTTAAAAATATACGTTTTCAACTCTTTCAAAATAAAAAAAAATCATTTATATAACTTTTATTAAAAATAATTTAACTTTTATTAAAAATATTTATATTTATATTACAATAAAAATATCTCCACCCCACTTGATGTGACATTTATTTTCACATATTTTCAAACTCCATCCTTTCTTATAATATAGATCGTTTGATGATTGTACAAACTGATAGCATACTTCCACTTTCGCTACTCTGTACAGTATCTTAAAGCTAAAAATTTATGGCCCTTAAATTATAAGGCTTGTTAATTGGAATTGTCAACTTGCAAATAACAAATTTTACTCGATTTAATTAGGCTGAAATCACATGTTGATCCAAAACGTCACCCTCACCCTAGAAAATTGAAATTTTCTCCACTTCTGCTTCCCTCAAAAGCGCAAGTCGGTCTCCTCTTTACTCTGCGACACACTTGGAGTACAGATATCTTCAAGTAGAAGACGTGGCATGATAGAGATCATCAACCTTCTTCCACTGACTTTCGTTGAAGATAAAGATCATATTTGAAGGGAAGAGCGGTTGATGATCATCCACATCCTATTACTTGTTGTAGAAGATATAATTTTAGTTTTCTTAGCTAGATGTACAAGGCAGATATATTGCCTATAAATACCACCCTTAGTTTGTATTATAAAGGGTTGGTTTTTATGCTATTAACAAGAGATACTTAACAAAGCGTTTGTTCACTACCTTGATGAAAATTTTCCTCTGCCAACCTCCAACTTTTCTTTCTCGAACTCCCTGTTTTCTTTTTTTCTCTAACTCTCCCCACTGCAGGTGTCCAGTAACTCCCCTTTCCAATCCTGAAGTTCAGTTTTTTTTTGCTAGCAAACAGGCCCTTGACAGTGTGCTTGTTAGCGCACGTGTTCTTGACATTTCATCATTTTCTTGTTCAGTGGCGAACAATCAGGCGCCTGATAGCAAGCCTGTCAGCACGCCTGTTAGCTACTGGAAATTCTTCAAATGATTCACAAGTTATCATGTGCCTGATATACGGCATGTTGCATGTCTGTTAGATGCTGAAAATCCCCCAATAGCTCACTTTTCAACTCCAATTTGTGATCCACTCCTTTGAATTCTCTCTTCCCCCAAAACAATAGTTTGTTACCTGTAAAATAACAATGAGTTTTCAAACATTAGTATATACCAAACACTTCTGACGTTCCATGAAATCCAGCCAATAAATATGCAAAATGCTTTGATTCATGTTGTTGTAGGCATATAAAAATGTGAAATAAAAACCCCCAATCACATAGTCAAACAGTTAAAGAATTGCATGTACTTGTTACTTTGTCAAACTTATTGTCTGGGAGGACAAAGAACTTCAACAACTGAGTCCCTAGGAATCATGTTTCTTTTCTTTGTACTCTTTTCACATGGTTGACTTTTGTTGAAGAATCCGCAAACTGGATCCTAGTGATTGGTATTTTGTCTTTTTCATATTTCTAAGATTCTCAGTCAACATGCAGTCATATGTTACCCCAAGAGACATTTGAAGTGCTAGTATAAATGGCCAATATCTGCTAATCTCGAGACATGCTATGGTGCTTCTTCTTGCCAAAGAAGTAGTTCTTTGTAGACTTCTTGGAATTTACTTCTTTTACCATGTTTACACTTTTAATATCAATCTAAGTGGATAAGAGATTTTTGCATCACTTTTGTATTTAGGTTAGGTTGGGGGTCCAGTGATCTTTGTTACTGGGGTGACGAGCAATATTAGAGCTTTTGTAAAGTTACCAGTTTCATCTTATAAATAGAATATGACATGGAATGATACGATATTTTCGGACAAGTTGTGGTTCTTTTTCTAACACCAAAGAAAGCCCCTAACTTTGTTCTCTCATTCAAACCAATCGTTGATTTTATTTCCCTGTGAAACAATGATCACCAGGTGATGCAGGTTAAGCCAGATGTTCTCCTTGGGCTATCTGCAGTAGGGGGTCTATTTTCTAAAGAGGTATGATTAGAAATATCTGTCAATAATACCTCTATTGACTCTGGAATTTCTGTCGACAATACTTCTGTTGATTCCATCTCCTTTTTCCCTGCATATCACTGAATGGTCTTCTCCAGTATGCATTTACATTCACTTATGTGCTTCAAAGATGATTTCGTAGGTCAAACAAATTCAGTGCATGTTTTTTTCCCATCTTTTTCTACTTAGGAATAAGATATTCTGAGCAGATTTTGGTATATCTGGAGCAAAATGATCTGAATTTTGATTAATTTGCTCTTGAGGTATCAAATTCATGTTAGATAGTCGACAACCTGTGCACTATATTTGTCGGATCTTGTGTGCATGTGTCCTTTTAGATACGTGTGGCCGACCCCACTTAGTGGGAAGTGGTCGTGGAAATAATGATGATGATGGCGACGACAACAATATTAAATGACATAACAATGAAGACAATATGTCACCAATTATACAATCATGCTAAGCAACACATTTCTCACCAATTATTATGTATGCTAAATACTAAATAGCATACAATTCTCATCATATATATACAATGCTAATAACACTAGTTACTAAATGCATATTAAATTGAACTATTATTCCTAACATATGCACTGTTAGAGTATTATTATAGTAAGAATATTTTTAAAGTAAGGGTGTTTTGGTATTATTATGTATGTAGTAAATATACACTTTATGAATGAGAAGGAAATTATCCTTTGGCTCGTTTATGACATGGTATCAGAGCTGGTACCCTGATCCCTCTTCCTAAAACCCTAGCCAGCCTCTTCATGAAAACCTAACCAGCCGCCATAGCTCCACCACCATCACAAAACCACCACCAAATACCATCAACCACCACCACATCTGAAGAGTCTAGAGACCGGCGACCCTAGGGGGAAGGAGCCCCATCGGTGGGCGCCGCTCCGGTGGCATGGAACCGCTTGTGTCACCTTGTCGTTGGTAGTCCCATGCCTGTTTCACCTTCACAACTTTGCTCCGTCCATTTCTGGCATCGGGAGGTGATAAATCCGGAGTCGCTCATTCCTCTTCAGTCGTGTTCAAACTTCAAACCCACTGTTGCACGCGCCCTTACGGGCCGCCAATGGTCTTGCGTGTGGGCCTCACGCGCCACCGCCATGCGCAACGCGCCACCGTCTCTAAAGCTCTAGGCAGTTTGTTCTCCACCGTGTGCTAGCCTATTTCTCCTCTTGCTCCTCTAGCTCATTCATGTTCCTTGTCATGATTTTCTTTGTGGACAATTTTCAATTAGTTTTTCGATTTTCTCCTCTTGCGCGTGGTCTGCTTGTGATTCATGTGGTGCTTGGGGTCCTTGTTTCTTATGAAGTTGATGTGTTAATTTTGGGAGAGTATTGTGGATTTTTGGGTCCATGTTGCAATATTGTGTTATGGCGGCACTATTGAATGCATTGATACCACGAGGAAACTGAATGGAACTAACTATATACAATGGGCTAATTCCGTTAAGGTGTTTTTAAGGGGACAAGGCAAAAGTGGATATGTTATTGAAGAACCAACGACTGATGCTCAGATTATGAGTCTTATGTGGAACTCTATGGAATCTGATATTGCAGACTTATGTACTCATGTGAACTCTTCTAAGGAGATCTAGGAATATGTTAATGTTCTCTATTCTAGTAACATGACTAGAATGTATGACTTATCTGTTCAGCTGTTTCAACGTTAACGAAGAGATAAGACTGTCGTTCAATTTTTTGCTAATTTGAACCATATTCATGAAGAGTTGAATGTTGCGGTCCCTATTACTACTATTGTCCATGAGATGCAGAAACAGAGGGAACAATTGATTATTATGCGGTTCTTAGTTAGTCTTGGTCTTGAGTTTGTCCCTATTTGTTCTCAGGTTTTGGGTAGTGCTTAACTACCATCTTTTGTTAAAGTTTATGTTAGGGTGCTTCGCTCCTCTCCTAACCACCATGTAGGTGAGTCTAATGACTTTGGAGATGTTAAATCAGCTCTTATCACTCAGTCTGGTGGAGCTAGTAGAGACTCTCATCGTGAGGATCGTGGAGGTTATGGAAGTGTTAAACGAGGTCGTGGACCTCTTAGGAAATATGACAATTGTGGAAAGGATGGTCATGTGACAGAAAAGTGTTTGAAACTTTTCGGTCGTGTCACTCATTGCAATCAATTACAACAAGGATGGCCATTTGAGGGAGACATGTTGGCAACTAGTGGACTGCTCGCGGGTGGCCAATGCTGCTACTTCTGATTCTTCCGATGCTTTAGCCAATGGGCTTGATCAGCTACTGATTTCCAGGGAGGAGTATGCTCGCTTGACTCAATCTCAGTCTCAGGCCTCTCCACAGGTGGTCACTGCTCCTATTGCTTCTTTTTCCAACACAGGTACCTCCATTGCCTGCCTCTCTTCTACACCTACCTCATGGGTCTTTACTCTGAAGCTACCGATCATATCTCAGGTATCTCTACATTATTTAACCACATTCAACATATGTCCCCTACTAATCAGCTTATTTTGGCCATTGGATCTTCCACTCCCATTAGTAGTATTGGGTTTATTCAACTTAATCCATCTTTCTATCTTCCATCTACTTTATACATTCATCATTTTCCTTTTAATTTCCTATCTGTTACTAAGCTCATAAAAGACTTACATTGCTCCGTTTTGTTTCTTTTTGGTTCTGTTGTTATCCAGGACTTGAAGACGAAGAATACGATTGGAGAATAACATGAACATGGCGGCCTCTACAACTTCCTTAGTGTTTCTCCTAGATCCCCTACGGGATTCCCCAAGGCCTATTCTGCTGTGGCTGCACCTCTCCAGATACATAGCCATTTTGGTCATCCATCTCTTCCTGTGTTGAAGAAATTATGTCCTAATCTCTCTACCTTCTCTACCTTAGATTGTGAGTCATGTCAATTGGGAAAACACCACCGTGTGTCTTTTGTTCCTCGCCTAGACAATTGAGTCAATAGTCCTTTTTTTTGTTATTCATTCTGATATCTGGGGCCCCAGTCACACTATTTCCAAGTTGGGATGTTATTCATTCTGATTTCGTTATTTTGTGTTATTTGTGGATGATTTTTCTCGAATAACATGGCTTTACCTTATAACGGATCATTCTGAATTATTATATATATATATATATTCACTTCCTTTTATGCTGAGGTACAAACACAATTCAATGCTTCAATTCAGATTCTTCGCAGTGATAATGCAAAGAAATTCTTCTCTGCTGCACACTTGATACTTTTATGACGTGGAATTATTCATCAGTCCTCATGTGCTCATACCCCATAGTAAAATGGCGTTGTCGGACGGAAGATCTAGTATACTATGGAAGTGGCTCGTACTTTGTTGATCGACATGAGTGTTCCGAAGGAGTTTTGAAGTGATGCCATTCTCTTTGCATGTTATCTCATCAATTGGATGCCTTCCTCTGTCCTTCATGGTATGACTCTATATTCAATTATGTTTCCTGATGGTTAGCCTTATTCCCTATCTCTCCGTATTTTTGGATGCACTTGCTTTGTTCATCAACTTGATCCCGGTGTGGATAAGCTTAATCCACGTGCGGTCAAGTGTGTCTTCCTTGAATACTCTCAGACATAAAAGGGTTATAAGTGTTATAGTCCCCTTCTGCGATGATTCTTTACTAGTGCTGATATTCTTTCAGTCTACCTCATACTTTTCATCTATCTTTCCCTGTTCCTCTGAGGTCGTGCAGTGTCTTCCTTTGCATGTTCCCTTGTCTAGTGGTGACTCACCTCCTCCGCTTGATCCGTCCACTCATCTTTCTCGTCCTAATCTACGGGTGTACTCTAGACGGCCGACTTCGGCTATAGATTCACGTGCTACTCCGATTGCTCCTTCGTCTCTAGGACCTAACCTTCCTATTGCCCTTCGTAAAGGTACCCGATCTTGTACTTTTCACCCACTTTCTAATTTTATTTCTTATGATCATCAATCTACATCCTACTGTTCGTTTGTCTCGGTCGTCTATTGTTTATTTTCCTTACTCTGGCATAGAAGCTCTTTTTCACTGGCAAGTGAGATCTTATTCCTCTTCCTCTGGGAAATCACTTGTTGGTTGTCGATCGGTTTATGCGGTCAAAGCTAAACCTGATGACTCCATTGATTCACTCAAGGCCCGCTTAGTTGCAAAGGGATATACCCAAATTTATGGGTTTGACTATGATGAGACCTTCTCTCCTGTGACTAAGATCACCCCAGTTCGAGTCTTCCTCTCTCTTGCTGCTATTTATCATTGGCCCTTATATCAACTGAATATAAAAAATGCTTGTCTGCATGGTGATCTTGTTGAAGAGGTGTATATGGAGTAACTTCCTGGGTTTGTTGCTCAGGGAGAGACTGAGTTGGTATGTTGGTTGAAAAAGGTTTTTTATGGCTTCAAACAGTCCCCTCGTGCTTGATTTGGTTGCTTTTGTGAGGTTGTCATGAAGTTTGGTCTTCGCAGGAGTGGTGTTGATCACTCTATCTTCTATCGACACTCCAATGCTCGAAGACTATTTTTCATTGTATATGTGGATGACATTGTTGTTACAGGTGATGATCGCCAAGGCATTATTGATCTCATACATTTCCTTCATGACCACTTTTAGATTAAAGATTTGGGTAACCTCAAATACGAGGTAGTCAAATCAAAAGTGGGTATCTATATGTGTCAGAGAAAATATGTACTCAACCTGCTCGATGAGACAGGGATGTTGGGATGCAAGATTATTAATGCACTCATGGATCAAAATGTGAAACTCACTGATGAACAAGGAGACCCCTTGAAAGATCCATGGAAATACAGGAGATTGGTTGGAAAGTTGAACTATTTGACTATTGCTATTAGTATTGTGAGTTAGTTCATGGGTGCCCCATGCACTAGCCATTGGGATGTTGTTATTCACATTATAAGATACTTGAAGGGTGCACCTGATAGGGGACTATTGTATAAAGATCATGGTCATATATCCCTATGTGGATATACAGATGCAGACTGGGTATTGTGTCTTTCTTGGAGACAAATTTGATATCTTGAAAGAGTAAAAAGCAAACTGTTGTTGCTAGATCCAGTACAAAATCTGAATATAGGGATATGGCACATACTAGTTGGTACAGAATCTAAATATATGGATATGACACATACTAGTTGTGAACTTGTATCCCTAAAGAATCTTTTAGAAGAACTTGGGGTCATACAGTCAAAACCCATAAAGTTAAGTTGTGATAATCAAGTTGCTCTTCACATTGCTATGAATCCAGTTTTTCATAAGAGAACAAAACATATCGAAGCTGATTGTCATTTTGTTAGGGAAAAAATTCAAGGAGGGGTTATTAGTACGTCCTATATGAAATCCAATGATCAACTTGCCGATATCTTCACTAAATCCTTGGTGATTCGCAGATTCATTCCATGTGTACCAAGCTTGGAGCATATGATATTTATGCTCCAATTTAAGGGGGAGTGTTAAGAGTATTATTATAGTAAGGGTATTATTGGTACTGTTGAAGTAAGGGTGTTTTGGTATTATTGTGTATGCAGTATATATACACTTTATGAATGAGAAAGAAATTATCTTTTGGCTCATTTATGACATGCACATTACCAAATTATACAATACTAATATAAATCAATACTAACACTAACAATTCCAACACTAACAATCCTAACATTAACAATTCTAACATTAACATTTCTAACATGAAGAATTCTAACACTAACACTAACAATCCTCTGAATTTCGACCACAACCCATGATTCTAGTACTAACACTAACAATTCTCTAACAAATACATCGTACACCACAAACTCTAAGACTTCGCACGTCGACCACCTCACAAATAAACCACAAATACATCATAACCCACAAATACACAAATCCACAACCCTAATTCCTGTCTAATAACCCACAAATATACTACCATAACACACAAATACACGGTAATAACAAACAAATATATCACAAATCAATACAAATTAACAAATAACAAAAAAAAATTAACAAAATATCAAACCATAACCTTCAGCCAAGACCGCCCGCTGCTCGCACAACACCAATTCCAACACTAACTGTTAAGTGTAGTTGTGTAAATTGTATAACCCATCAAGGGTATTTTTGACATTGTACTACACTATATATATATATATATATATATATATATATATATATATATATCTTTGTGGGTGTGC
>JAOWBR010124877.1:0-14020 GCA_028571145.1 Dionaea muscipula
CTTGGTTGAATGATGTCTTCAAGTAATTGAACCCGCAGAGTAATAGTTTTAGGTCAATGAAGATTCTCAATTTAGGAGTTATCTTCATTGATATCTTCTAAAAAAAAATTTTAGGTTGGCTTTGCAAAAAGATTTAGTATCTTACATTCACTTGCTGAAGTTTATTGGTTGGTCGAACTTTTGATGGAGAAGTTTCACTTTCTATATATATTTGCATATACAGAGAAAAAGATTTGGGGAGCGACCGAAAAAGACTTGGGGTAAAATGATTAGAAATAATCTTGAAATACTGTAATTGAATATGACCGATGTCCAATACCATATAACTTGAAAGAAACGAATATGTGTGACTGACCCCGTCTAAGGGCTAAGGGGATATGGTCAAGATGATGAGGATGGGGAAGATGCTGATGATGATGACAATCATCTGTTCATCAAGGGATGGGGTTGAGTGAGATTCACTTTTATGTTTTAGGATTTCTTTTCGTCTCTTTGACCTGTATACTTAAACTCACACTTTACATTCTTTTCGTCTAAGAGAAGGGATTTGTATGTAGTGGGGGGTTGGAGAATTAGATGTTGACTAGAACTTATTTTGAAATGTTGCAATGGACCATGCGAATGCCCAACACCATATAAATTGGAAGATGTGGTTACATATGGCCAATCCCACCTTGTGGGATATAGTCTAGTTGATGATGATGTTAATGATGATACACAGAGAAAAAGAAATGTTACTAGATCCAAGGTTTTAAAAGACGTGTCTAGGCCTTAGGTGCAAGCCATAGCGTCTGAGGCAATCCCACGCAAGGTACATTCAAAGAGGCGTGCCTCAGGCGCGCACTTAGGGTGCCTGCGGGCCAGGCCCTGAGCGCGCCTAGGCTCTAGGGTAATATTAATATTTTTTTCAAAATCTAAAAAAATTTATGTTAAAACTTAAAATAATTAATGAATAAAAAAAAAGAAGAATAGAAGAAGAATAGACAGTCACGATAAAAAAAAAAAGAAGACAATACGTAGAGGAGAAGAAGAGAAAAAAGGTGTCGCTAGAGCAAGTGGAGTATTGAAACCTCCTTACCATACAAGGAGTAATGCAATTATGGTATCAAGTTCTAAAGGTGTAAATATGAGGAGAGCTAAGTGAGCTAATGTTTTACATGTGGAGGTGGAGACAGCTGATGACGACATGTTCGAGGATGAACAAGATATTGAGATTGATGGTGAAGATGCTGAATTGAATGTTGATGATCTTTTTACACTTCCTGACGAATGATGGTGAAGATGTTAAAATTGATGATCTTTTCTTTTATACTAACTACTACGCTATGTTTTTATTATATTGTTTTTAAAATTTTAGTAGATAATAAGTTACTTATTTTTTATTTTTAATTATTGTTCAATATTTATATTTATTTTTAGAATATCTGGTTTTTTTTTTTGCGCCTCGTTTCGATCAAGTACGCGCCTGCGTTTTGCGTCTAGGCTCCACGATCCCTGTGCATCTCGGTGCGCCTTGCACCTTTTAAAACACTGACTAGATCACTATCACCGTTGAATTTGTTTGCATTAGGGAACTAAAAGTTGTGAATGATGAATATTCCTGTTTTCTATTCCCAACTTACAAATCTGAGCAATAAAACCAATTTCGGATAGTTAGTACAGAAAATGGCAGCCATCAAGGCAATGTACTTTTCTATATCATGGTTATGATGGTATGTTTCACAGGTTCTGGTAAAGTTTTTACTTTTTCTACAGCTGATTATGTTTTTCACATTCGATAAACATTATGTTAATGGTTATGACAGTATGTTTCACAAGTTCTACTGGTAAAGTTTCTACTTTTTCTTCAGCTGATTATGTTTTTAATGTTCGATAAACATTATGCTGATGTTTTTTCATGTCTGCAGATCTTGGAGAAGATAACAGAGAGGCTGGATTTAATTATAGGCTCATTAACGAATCTAGAGAATGAATTCTCCCAAATGAGACAGATTACCAAATCGTGGAAACTTCTCAAAACCATTGAGGATCCAGTGGTGCCAAGGAATGTTTGTAAGAAAGTGAAGCTCTCTTGGGCCACTCTACATTCCCTTATTCATTCTGACAGAATACCATGCCGTCGGAATGGATATATCTGGCTGGGTGATTTGCTTCTCTCGGAAATAAGTGAAGGAGAGAGTGCAAGTCTGGCCACAAATATCAGAAAATTGCAGCACCAAATTAATTTAGCTGGTTTGAGAGATCCTTCTGCAAGTTCTGATATTCCTCTATCAGTTTGGCTTATGTGTGGGCTGCTTAAGTCTAAAAGCAGTATGATAAAGGGTGGTTTCCTGTTTGTTCTGGAAAAGCTTCTCATGAGATGCAAGTTTCTGTTGAATGAGAATGAGCTCGGACAATCTACCAGCAGTGCTGGAGATACACATGGTGATAGCTCCCTTGAAAAGGCAAATTTGGTCATAGACATAATGAGCTACTCATTGTCAATGGTGACTCAGATAAATGAAACTGACCACTTCAATATTCTGAAGGTATTTTGCTTTAAAATCTCAAATATTTTCTCAACCCACAAGACCTCTTAATGTTGTAACAAATAAGAACTAGAATAGGAAATTGTCAGCTCTTCTTTTTGCTGTTCAGATCCTACTTAGTTCTAGCTGCTTTGAAAAATCCATTCTGCAACTTATCCCGCTGCCCACTTGGATTTGACACTTCAGGATATCCACTTGGAACTTTTTGAATCGAATTTCTCTGGCCCTTGGGAAGGGCTTGCACACATATATCTATTTGATGCCATCAAAAGGCACATATTGAAATAAGTGCTTACCTCTTGTCCTCGTAGTTTCCTTGTCGTGGAGATGGGACTTGCTGTCATCTACATCTTTGTCTAAACGGTGTCTCTTTGGTGGGTCAAGAACCATATGCCAATCATGCTCATGCATCTTTGTAAATAGGTTCTTTCTTTGGTGAATCAAGAATCATATGCCAATCTGGAATTTATAACATGAAAAGGCTAACTAGAAAACTCT
Organism: Dionaea muscipula; assembly: GCA_028571145.1. NCBI lineage: Eukaryota > Viridiplantae > Streptophyta > Magnoliopsida > Caryophyllales > Droseraceae > Dionaea > Dionaea muscipula. The sequence continues at coordinate 3,027 of JAOWBR010124877.1, forward strand.
GAGGATAGATGACTTATCAGAAGGGTAAGAACAAGTGGCCTGGTTTTCCCATTGCTTTTAACCTTTCAGTGGATGTTTAGCATTTCTAATGCTGCTGCCTCTATTTAGCACTTGATATCTTTATTTTGGTTTACTTCATTATGTTTTACTTGCCTTTTGGTTTACTTCATTATGTTTTACTTGCCTTCGTCAATCTATTTGCTTTTGACAAAGATAGGTGGCTTCCCATACATATCACAGTTTGTGAATTTGTAGGCCCTGATTTATTTACGTACTCCCCTTTGCAGATGTGCGACATTCTTTTTTCACAATTGTGTCTAAAAGTTCCTCCAAAGAATCCTACGTTGTCTGGAAGCATGAGACAATTATGGAGAGGACCTTTTAGCATGGCTGATCAAGGTGAAAGTATTGCCCAACAAGACAATATTCATGGGGGAATGGAGAGTCATTTTAACACTTATGATTCTTTAGTTTGTGAGACATCGTCAATGGCTGCATTTCTTCTTCACGGGCAGGCTGTGGTTCCTATTCAATTGGTTGCACGTGTTCCTGCTGTTCTATTTTATTGGCCGCTAATTCAACTTGCTGGTGCAGCAACAGACAATATTGCTCTTGGTATTTCTGTTGGCAGCAAAGGGAGGGGAAATGTGCCTGGTGCAATATCTGATATACGTGCCGCCCTTCTTTTACTTCTGATTGCAAAATGCACTGCAGATTCTACTGCTTTCCTAGAACAAGTTGATGGCGAGGACTTTTTTAGGCAAATACCTGGTTTTATTCTTCTGTTTAACATTATGTCATTTTATGGTAAGGTTAGTAGATGTCAGTCTGGTAATGCCTTTCTGTTTGGTTTGGCAGACAACTCTTGGATGATACAGACTCGAGGGTGGCGTTATACTCTTCAGCATTTCTACTGAAGGTAAGAATGGTTAATTTTGTTGGGAATGACCAAAATATTTGTATACCGACTTTTTATTGACAGATTGAATTTTTCAATGCAGAGAATGATGACAGAAGATTTCGACCGCTATCAGCGCTTGCTTCAAAGTCTAGTTTTTAAAGCTCAGCAGGTACTATACCCAAGCACTCCCCCTGGTAGTTCTCATAGTAAATTACTGGTCTTAGCATGAAGGCTAGCATTCTAGGCCCCGTTTGTTTCGCAGGCAAAAAATTAGGTGAATAGAGAATCCGTCGGATAAGAGGTAGGATAAGGAGTGATGAGATTAAACTATGGATAACAAATCCTACCTCTCAATTTGTATTACATGTTTATTTTGCAGTCAAAAAACGTTGGATTAATTTTTCTTTCCTAAATTGTCCCTCCATCTTCCCCACAACTCAAAATCGAATAACATAAGAACAAAATCGAAGAACAGAACAACAAAAATCGAACAAATCAAAGAAGAACAGATCAAAGAAGAACAATCGAACAAATCAAAGAAATCGAAGAACAGAAGAACAAATCAAACAAATCAAAATTCGGAAAAAGAAATCAAAGAACAGAAGAAATCGAAAAAGAATAGAAGAACAATCGAAGAAGAAATCAAATTAGGGTTTCTAATCGAAGATGAAGAACAAATCGAAGATTAACTCGAAGATGAAGAAAGAATCGAAAATGAAGAACAAATCGTCGAAGAACAGAATCGCTAATAGATTATGGTAACTCGAAGATGAAGAACAAATCGAAGAATTAACTCAAATCGAAGAAGAAAATCACCTCAGATTAGGGTTTCTAATCGCCATTATCGCCTACGATCGACACCTCAATCGGGAGCATCAATTCAACGACGATCGACACCTCAATCGAGAGCATCATCGCCGACGAGGGAGGGCATCGGCGACGACCATATTCATCATCGGCGACAATCACATCATCATCAGCGATAGGAAATCGAAAATGAAGAAGAACAAGTTGAGGGGCAAAGGCCTCACAATCCAATCTGGATAACCAAGTAAGGGGGGGGGTGTTACTTGGTTATCCAGCCTTTTAGCGGGATATAGCAGTCCCAGGATTAGTAATCCGGGTGTTAATTGTGTTGTCAAACATGGGATATAAAAGTGAGCTGGATTTCTTATTTAATACGGGCTTCTTATAAGTAAAACAAACAGGGTCCTAGTGTATTAAAACACCTTGAGCACAGCCTAGATATTAGCAGTTATGCATTTTGGAAGAAAAACATTTTGAGAAAGAGACAACTGGCTGCTTAAGGTCTGTTGGTTGAAGACTAAAATTTTAACCCCGAGTACGTGTTAGTAGCATAATGAACACACAAGAGGGAAGGTAGATTGGGTATTCTTGTATTTAGCCCAAATTTCAAATTTTTAAATCAACCTTATTCGATACAGCTATTCCAGTGAGTTCTTCTGTATTGAGGAGTTGATTTTTTTTTTTTAGCAGATTATCAGTAACAATGAGTAGTGTATATATTTTGCAGCGATTTGTATACTTGTAGCAACAGAAATTTAAATGTGCAAGTGTTTATACTAGTTTTCCTACCTTCTCAACTTGAGTAGAATGGTGTACAGTTAGTCTCCTATAGTGACTTAGACGGGAGCATACCCAGACGGAACCATCCTCTAGCAATATCCCAGTCGTGCCTACCGTTGTGTTTTTTAGTTGGTGACCAATGGCAGTACATAGATGGAAGTGACAGTGTCCAAGTTTAGACTGCGCCAGCCTCCTCAGACGGGACTTGGCCCTTTCCTTTGCAAACGGAAATGGCTCTTCATCGTGGCCTCAGATGACACCTTGGGCAGTCGGATGTCTCTTCCTCAAGGTCAGTCAGTCGGTGACCCCCCCCCTGAAGCCAGATGTGCCAACAACAGATCCTCTGTCAATCTCCATGGACGACAGCTCTGTCAGTAGAATATTCTAGAGTTTGGGACCATATTTGCCACATGTTAGGATTTGGTAGAGTTGGTTACAATTTTTGATCCCCACTTTATCTTTTCTTTATTTTCTTAATTTTGCCTATATATAGGCCATGGATGTAATAGTTAACAATCTTTTGCCAAATTAATCAAACTTGATATTGCAAAGATTAATTAGTTCTTCAGGCCAAGGTAGAGACTAACTCCCTTGAGAGCTTCTGATTTAGTTGTAGCTCACTGTGAATCCGTTGAGTTGATTCAATTCCTCTTCATCGATTCCAGCCCTCAGTTCCGATCTAATTGATTAAATTCTCAGATCATATCCCTCATTTCAATCATTCACATCCATTTCCCCCAAATTCATCGATACCCAATCCATTTCTCTTTCCTAATTTTCCCCAAATCCACTGTTCCTTCCAAATATCCATTTAACTTTCATTCCCAAACCCATTTAAACCCACTTTACATTACCCATTCTCCCACATTTTTCTGCAGTAGTGGTACTGATACCCATCGAGATCACTACAATTTGGTATCAGAGCCTTGATTCATATTGAGGTCTGTGGGTTTTGATTTGTGTTGATTTTTTTCATTACTGTGTTGGCAATTTGTATCATGCCTCGCACAAGGTTTCAATGTCGAACTCGCCAGCTTATCATCGGCGATGCCAAAGATCCGAATACAGAGTTACGGTGAGACCCAACTAGGGGCAAAATGGCGAGATCCGAAGGTGATGCGGGTTCGGTTCATTCTCTCAAGTTTGGGCCAAGTCACTTGCGTGACCAAGAAGTAATCTTTGGAACCTTGTTGACGTTTGACAATATGAGGATATCCCAAGAGAGAATTATGGATAGACTTGATAAGTTGGAGATCCGTCTAGTTGCTCATGTTGAAGAACCACTCGGGTATATCCCAAGGGACCATTCGGTGGACGACCGACCTAGACGGTGCCCAACCCCACCAAGCCCTTATCATTTTAAGCCCCACCATTTCAACCAAAATCCACATAACCACAACAACCTTCACCCTCTTCATCGCCCTAACAACCAATACCCATACCATGATCAAAATCATCTACCTAGACGGAACCCATCTAACCAACTATACTACCATGAAGGCGGTGAGTTTGATGACTACCGCCTACCTCCAAGGAACCCCCACTTCAATATGCCTAAATCCGATTTCCCTTCCTTTGAAGGAGACATGGCCCTCACCTGGATAAAAAAAAAGAGTGAGAATTATTTCTCCTTGTATCATGTTTCGGAGGAGAGGAAGGTCGAGATGGCTGTCACTTCACATGAAAGGAAAAACAGAGAGGTGGTACTTCGTCATGGCAGACGGTGACTACCGTCTGAGGCACTGGACCGAGTTCTCAAGGAGTGGTGGAGATATTCGGAGAGAAGATTGGTTACGACAAGGTTGAAGAGTTTACCAAGATGAGACAGTGGGGTAAGGTGGAACAATACACTGAGAGTTTCGAAGAGAAGAGGTATGACGTTATCCAATCTTACCCATATCTAGACGAGGCCTTCTTTGTCTCAAGTTACATTAGTGGGTTGAAGGAAAAGATAAGACCTATACTCAAGATGATGGCCCCAATTACCCTTATCCAAGCCTATAACCAAGCCAAGTTACAATAGTGGTCCTTGGAAACAATGGCCAGATGGGGCAAGGGCACCACCTACACCCAAAAGGCCGTTTACTCCAAACCAAGCCCAAACACGTGTAGCACCTCAAATAAACCTAACCCTCCTTTACCAAGCTCCTTAAAGGAACCGACCAAGTCATTCGTCAAGGGTACTTACTTCAAATGTCAGAAGAAATGGGCCCCTGGTCATCGGTGTAAGCAGTTGTTGAGCATGGAAGTTGAGGAAGAGGAGTACAAAGATGATGAAGAGGGAGTCTTAGACGGAGGGGAGGAGGAAGACGGTGAGGGAGCTGAAGACACCCCAGACGACGAAGAAGAGATTGAGCACTCCATGTATGCCTTATCTTCCCTATCTCCTTTGAGTACCATACGGTTAAGAGGGAGAGTTGGAAAAATCCCCATTGAAATACTCGTGGACTGTAGAAGTACCAATAGTTTTATAGATCAGTTGGTGGTGAAGAGGTGTGGTTGTGTGGTAACCAAGACGGCACCATTGTTGATAGCGATCGCCAATGGAGATAAGGTGGAGAGTAAGGTAGTTTGCCACACCTTTACATGGATGATGCAAGGAGTGCCCTTTACAACCAATGTGAGGGTTTTATCCTTCGGCTCTTGTGATATGGTGCTTGGAGTCGACTGGCTAAGGACATGTGGTCCTGTCACTTTCGATTTTGATGAACTTAAGATCAGTTTCAAGAAAAATAGGAAGAAGTTTGAGCTAAGGGGAATTCAACAGAAGGAATGCAAAGAGATGGGAAGGAAATCTAAAGACCCCATCTACAACCTTGTTTTGTCAACTCTATTATATGGAAGAGATGCAGACGGGGAGAGAGGACCAGACGAAGGGTGTGATACCCGAGGTCATAACCTCATTGTTAGACAGGTATGCTGATGTTTTTCAAGAACCTACATTTTTATCCTTTCCAAGAAACCTAGACCATTCCATTCCCCTCTTACCCAACTCTAAACCTGTAAACCTCCGACCTTATCGATTTGCTCATTTCTAAAAGATGGAGGTGGAGAAACAAGTCAAATAGATGTTAGACGCGTCTCTGATACAACCCTCACATAGCTCATTCGCCTCTCCTGTCTTACTGGTTAAGAAAAAGGATGGAAGTTGGAGATTCTGTATTGACTATAGACAGCTCCATGCCATCCTAGTTAAAGATAAATTTTCAATATCGGTGATTAATGATTTGTTAGATGAGTTGCACGGAGCATCATGGTTGTCGAAGATTGATCTTCGAGCTGGTTATTACCAGATCCGGATGACCCTAGAGGATGACATTCCGAAGATGACATTTCGTACACATCATGGGCATTATGAGTTTAAAGTTATGTCATTCGATCTCATAAATGCTCCTGCTACTTTTCAAGTTGTGATGAATGATATTTTTTCTCAATTTTTAAGAAAGTTTGTTTTAGTATTCTTCGATGATATTTTGATGTATAGTAGACGGCTAAGTGATCATGTTTTACATTTGCAAATTGTTCTTAATGTACTTAGAGCTAACCGTCTATATGCTAAGAAAAGTAAGTGCAGTTTTACTCAGAGGAGGATTGATTACTTTGACCATGTCATTTCTGAACACGATGTGGCCATAGAACCGAGCAAGATTCAAGCTATGATTGAGCGGGCCGAGCCGAAGACCCCTAAGTCTCTGAGGGGTTTCTTAGGACTCACTAGTTACTACAGGAAGTTCATCAAGAGTAATGATATTATTAGCAAGCCCCTGACGGCACTACTGAAGAAAGGTGCATTTAAATGGTCGGCAGAAGCAACTGTCTCTTTTGAGAAATTGAAGACTATGATGAGTATCGCACCCGTCCTTATTTTACCCGACTTCACCCAACCGTCTATTATTGAATGTGATGCTAGTGGCAACAATAGAATGTGATGCTAGTGGCAATGGAATCAGCGTCGTCCTTATGCAGAACAAGAGACTCATTGTGTTTTTGAGCAAGCAGCTTGGTCTACGGAATACTGGTTTGAGTACTTATGAGAAGGAGTTCCTAGCCCTCCTTACAGCTGTACAGAAATGGAAGCACTACCTATATGGTAGACGTTTCATCATCAGAATTGACCATCAGTCGTTGACGTTCTTACTGGAACAGAAGTTGACCTCATGTGCTCAGATGAAGGGAATGTCCAAGTTGTTGGGGCTAAACTATGAGATCGAGTACAAAAGGGGAGCAGAAAATAGAGTGACTGATGCTCTAGTTAGACGGTTCGAGGATGAGACGTGTATGGCCATGACCATCTGTGTACCTTCTTGGATCACGAAGGTGGAGAGAATTTGAGGGGGGGGGGGGGATGAACAAGCTAAGGCCCGACTGACCACGTCCCTTATCACCCCAGACGGGGGTTCACCTTACTCGATGCAGAGTGGAATTCTGAGGAAGAAGGGGATAATCTACATGGATCAGTTGGTACCTTAAGAAACCATATTATTGTTGCACTCCATATTCTCCAGAAGGAGGTCACTCGGGCATCGGTGCTACGTTACAACGTATCAAGAGCTTATTCTTCTCGTCGTCTATGAAGTTACATGTGACTAAATTCATCAAGGGATGCACCGTGTGTCAAGAATGCAAGGCCGAACATTCTAGTTACCTGGGGCTTCTCCAGTTGTTACCTATACCCGAATCATCTTGGGAACATATTTTCATGGATTTCATTGAAGGTTTGTCGAACTTAGAAGGGAAGACCTGCATTTTGGTAGTCATTGACAAATTCACCAAATTTGCCAACTTCATTGGTCTCAAGCATCCTTACATGACAGAACAAATAGCCCAAGTCGTCTTTGACAATATTTTCAGGCTACACGGGTATCTCAAGTCTATTGTGTCAGATAAAGACAAGATCTTCACCTCAGCCTTCTGGGAAGAATTATTCAAGATAGTCGGTACCAAGTTATGTTTGAGCTCCGCCTACCATCCACAGTCCGACAGCTAAACGGAGAGGATCAATCGGTATTTGGAAGACTATTTACGATGCATGATTTCTTTAGCACCCAAGAAGTGGGTAAAACATCTAGTTATGGCTGAATGGTGGTTCAACAGTCACTATCACAGTGGGCTCAAGATGTCCCCTTTCTAAGCCTTGTACGAGAAGGAGCCACCACAGCTTGGGATGGAGGCGGTAGAGACCCCGATTGCATCTCTACAAGAATTGCTGGAAGATAGACGGAAACTGGCCGAGCAACTTAAGGTCAATTTGAGATTGGCTCAGGAAAGGAATAAGAAATATATTGCGCAAAAATGAATGGAGAGGGAATTTGAGATTGGCGATATGGTATACTTGAAGCTTCGACCCTATCGACAGACAAGTGTTGCTCTAAGAAAGAATCTGAAGCTATCACTAAGGTACTTTGGGCCCTTTCCAGTGGAAGAAAAAATCTATGTCGTGTCCTACCGACTAAAGTTGTCGGATGACACCCTCACCCCACTTTCCATGTTTCCTTGTTGAAGAAGGGTTATGAAGAGGCTCCGACTCCTTCACCATTACCTCCAGTGGTCGGGTCAGACGACCAGTTGGTAGTTGAACCTATGTCTATCTTGGAGAGAAGAACAATTTTGAGGAGGAAGTAGATCAACTCCTCATTGAGTGGTCTAACTTGGCACCTGAATCAGCTACGTGGGAAGACGAGACTTTCATTCTAAAGCAATTTTTCAACTTCGTTCCTTGAGGATAAGGAACATTTGAAGGACCCAGACGGGAGCATACCCAGACGGAACCATCCTCAAGCAATATCTAAGTCGTGCCTACCGTTGTGTTTTTTAGTCCTTGACCAATGGCGGTACAAAGACGGAAGTGACAATGTCCAAGCTTAGACGGCGCCAGCCTCCTTAGACGGGACTTGGTCCTTTCCTTCGCAGACGGAAGCGGCTCTTCACTGTGGCCTCAGACGGCACCTTGGGCCTATCGGTTGTCCCTTCCTCAAGGCCAGTCAGTCGGTGACCCCCCTAAAGCCAGATGTGCCAGCAACAGATCCTCTGTCAATCTCCACGGACGGCGGCTCTGTCAGTAGAATATTCCAAAGTTTGGAACCACATTTGCTACGTGTTAGGATTTGGTAGAGTTGGTTACAATTTTTTGATTTTTCCCTGATATTGGTCCCCACTTTTTCTTTATTTTCTTAATTTTGCCTATATATAGGCTATGGATATAATAGTTAACAATCTTTTGTCAAATTAATCAAATTTGATATTGCAAAGGATCAATTAGTTCTTCAGGTCAAGGTAGAGACTAACTCCCTTGAGAGCTTCTGATTTAGTTGTAGCTCACTATGAATCCATTGAGTTGATTCAATTCCTCTTTGTCGATTCCAGCCCTCAGTTCCGATTTGGTTGATTAAATTCTTAATTATTGATCATATCCCTCATTTCCATCATTCACATCCATTTCTCCCAAATTCATTGATACTCAATCTATTTCTCTCTCCTGTTCTTTCCCAAATCCACTGTTACTTTCCAATACCCATTTAATTTTTATTCCCAAACCCATCTAAACCCACTTCACATTACCCATTCTCCCATATTTTTTCACAGTAGTGGTACCGATACCCATCGGGATCACTACATCTCCACACTTTCATGCGAGATTTGCTGAAGTTCTCCTATTATGCACTTGTTTGATTACAACCTAATACAAACACCCTCATGATGATTTCAATAACACTAAATCACCATCAAAACACGAATGACCTCAACAACTCTTAGTCACCAGACCAGAAATGATTCCAATTACTCTGAATCACCTCAACAGTTGATGACCTCTACTATTCTAGGTCACCCGAACAAACCACCTCCATTACACTAGGCTATGCTCAATGATGATCAAAGTTATTAAAACAATCACTAGGTGCTTCTATCTAAGCATTGTCAAATATATGGGCTGTCTAGCTGTTAGTTGCTCTCCGGGCATCGGCTGCCTTTCCCTAAAGATCAGGAAGATCAGATCACAGAAAGATCAGCAACAACCAGGAGAAGATCTTGGATAAGTTTTGATTTGAATTTGAATTTTGAATTGAAAACAATATTTGTAATCTGACAGAAGTGGCAGCTTTTTTAGGCTCCATCAACAATTCATGTTCTTCACAAGCATGAGGATTGCAAATTAAATCATAGAAGCATGCAAAACATTTATAAAAAATAATCAAGCCTGAAAACCTAAGATCTCAAGAGTGATACCTGTGGTTGATAAGATAAAGAAGGGATGTCTATGTTGGACGGATCACCTGTGAAGGAGGTCGACGAATGCGCCCGTTAGTGTGGTAGAATCCATTATGTTAGAAGACAGAAGAAACAAGGGGCGATTGAATAAGAGTTGAGAAGAGGTGATTTGTACAGACTTGGTCATGTTGCACCTTATTATAACGAATGTTTTTCATTGGACGAAGTGGAAGAAACGGATTCGTGTGGCTGATCTCAGCTAGTGGGATGGTAAAATGGATGATAATGATGGTGATGTGTTGTTTATCGATGCTTATGTAGGAGGTCTTTCTTGCTGTGTTTTATATATTACTATGCATTGCTATCTATATAATGTGTTTTTTTATATTACTACATATATTGTGATATATAGAGAGAGAGGTCGGTTCTATTGACATATTTTTAAACATATCTTTTGACAGGATTTTAATCTCAATCGTTGATCTCACAACTCTCACTTGTGATATGACATCATCCCACTTAAGATGTGACATCAGATGTAATCTTAGCCATTAATCTGGCACATCCAATGGTCCACAAAGTCCTACTAAAAAACATGTTTAAAAATATGTCCATAGAACAACCCATATATATAAGGGCAGGTTATTTTGACATATCATTTAACACATCCAATTATGACCATTGGATTAGGTCAAATCAATGACAGATTTGATCTGGCATTACTATTCATTCCACTACTCACTCATACACTATTCATTCCATTATTCACCCACTACCGACCCCATCACATTCAATCTCAAACATTGATGTGACCTATATGTGGTAATTAAATGTGTTAAAGAATATGTCAAAATAATCTCTCTGATATATATACACCTATATGTGGTCGGTTCATGGCACCTTTATTTTCACTTTTATTTTTACCCATCATGATAGTCGTTGGATTTGGGGGTAATGAAAGATCAGGATTAGATCTGGGAGTCTGCATTTAATGTAGTGGGACTTACTATATTAAATGTTGGTTCCATCACCACCCAAGATATAATCTTGACATCTCATTGCCCCTAAATCTAACGACTATTATGATGGGTGAAAAAGAGGGTAAAAAAGAGGGTGCACGGAACCAACTCCTATATATATACAGTCCCCTTCTAATGCGGACATCCTTTTTTCAATAGTAAAGTGGATTTTTTGGGCCATTGGATCTACAAATCAAAGGTCAGGATTCAATCTCAGATGAACAGTGCACTCTCTCACTATTCATCCACTACCAACAGTACTCAATCTCAACCTTTGATCT
>JAOWBR010124988.1:0-14019 GCA_028571145.1 Dionaea muscipula
ACCCGTGACTCTTTAAAACAGCGAAGTAATCAAATAGGAATGATATCGAAAAATGTAAAGGCTGGAAAATATAAATGACGATAATTAAAGTGCAAATCCTTAAGCTGCAATCCTCCACAACAAGTGTCACTCAACAACCACTCTAAGTACTATGGAAAAACAGTGAGGTAGGACCGATCCTAAGATTACTGAATGACTTCCGCGGAATAAACCTTAGAGGTGATCATTACTGGTACCACGGCTATGAAGGGATACATTGCAACACAAATTTAAGGATTGGAAAAGTAAATGAAAGACTGTAAAGTGCGAGGAAATAAATGTGCGATTGTATTAAAATGAAAACAGTAAAATGAGTTGATCACAAAGGATCTGATCACGAGGATCAATGGTGATCAATGGATCACTTACACATTTTGATCCTACACTCTCACTGTGGTTTAAACAAGTGTGGGACGATTCCTCCTAAAACAAGAACTACCACTCTGTTCACCCTTTTGTCACAAGGTGTTTTAGCAAGTGTATAGCCTTGAGTACTCGTACAGGAGATCGACACTTTGAATGAATGTAGCTGATGTGGTATTTATAGACTTCCGAGGAGGAGCCAATCAGTTGAAGTTCATCTTATCCGCGAGAGATTCCTGCTTCTGTTCCAACAAGAAGATCCCTTGAAAACTGGCATAAAAGTAGGAGGGAAATCAGGAACTGAATCGCAACTGTCTAGCCAAGTCAAAAAGGGATGGGGCGACAACATCCATGGTGTCGGCTTCAATGGCGTCAGGTAAGTAGCCGACCTTGTTATGATCTCGCAGGGACTGAGTGACGCCATGGCGTCAAGGGCTTCTATCTTGAGAAGGACATCTCCAACTCTAGATCGGACATCATGGATCATCTTCTAATCATGAGAGAGGACCTTAGATCATGCTCGGCGTTATGGAAGAATCTTGGATAAGGATTTAAGGTCTTTCGTCGCCTTAGCCCTAAAGAGTTCTTGTTTGTGCCAGTTGTGCTATGGCGTCAAGTCTTCCTCCTGGGAAATTAATGAATCCTATGCTTGATTTGACCCCATGGAATGCTTAGATAGGTCAAATACACATGTTTAGCATTCGGGTCAGCAATGTTGAATCTTGGATTGAGAAGTTAGGACAGGTCAGCGCCACGGCTTGGTACAGTTCTGTGGCGGCATGACTTCCTCCAGAGAAGCTCCTTCGTTGTATGGAAGTTGTGACCTCACAGAATGATAAGATATATTGAATGAGTGCCATAAGCATTGCGGTCGTCAGTGTTGAACCTCTGAATCTGAAGCTAAGTGAAGGTGTCGCCATGGCTTCATCTTTCAATGCTCTAGCTCAGTAGAGCTAGTCAGCGTCGTGGCGACAGTTGCATGGTTTGAGAGATTCATGAGTCCTCTGGGTCTCATCTTTTCAAGGCCATCTTAGAAGGTTAATTAAAGGGCTTTGGAAGTGGTGGCGCCAGGTTCAACCTTCTAGAACAGTAATGGCGCCATGGTTCTAACTTAGCTGCTTTCCAAGCCTTTACTATAAATGATGGCGTCGATCAACCTTCTTTTTCTCAAATGATAAGAAACCTGAGAAAGGCAAGAAAAGAGGCATAGATCATACAATAACAAGGTAAAACAGGGGACTTAGCACATGTAAAAGGTAAGGTAATGTAGCCATTTTACGGCTACATCACCTGCTACGGTCCTTCCTAGCAGAGGATGAGGGCTTGTCGCCACTCTTCTTGGTTGAAGAGGAAGGCCTATTGCTGCCTTAAGGAGAACGCTCATGTGAGCGAGATGACTCGATGTCGGTTATTTGTCCCATCTGACTCTTCAGGACCCTATAATCATTTGTGCTATGGCTGCACTCCTTGTGAAGAAGTTATCATCGTCTGTTGTTTGTCCGTCAAGTCCCTAAAGGGCGCGACTCTTGGATAAGATCCCAAGGGAAAAGATCCTGGGTAAACTCCCTAAGGTCGGAGGAACCCGTGAAAATATGCTTCGATGGTGGTGTTTGAGTAGTGAACTCCTCCCATGGATGATCAATCCGATGGAGTCTTGAATCAGATCGTCAAAATTGTCGGTCTCTGCAACGGTGGCGTCTTTCTGGAGAGTTGTCACGGCCACCCCCTCTAGGGTCTCAGCGGTCGTCTGCTCTGGAGTCAGAGGTCTGGGCTCTGGTCTTGTCCTCCAAAGCTATGAAGTTGCATGCTCTCTGGAGAAGCTCTCTGAAACTACATGGCTACCTAAGAGTGAGGTGATCAAGGAAGATTATAGGATGCAATCCCGTCAGGATGGCGGTCATGACCAGCTCACCACTGAGTCTGGGGATCTGGATGTACGTCCTGTTGATTCTCGCAATGAAATCTCCCAAGGGCTCATCGGGCCGTTGTACGATATTGAACAAGCTTGGAGTGGCCTGAAAAAATGAGATGACGAACTATCCCACGAAAGCTTCCCTCAGTTGGGAGAATTTTAAGATCAACCGCGGAGCCAAGGATGCGTACCACTATCGGGCAGCTCCTATGAATGTGGCTAGGAAGGCGCGGCATATTTTGACGTCATCTATGTCGAACAACTGCATCTTGATCTCGAAGGTGTTCACGTGACCCTCCAGATTGGTGCAGCCATCATACTGCTCTAACTGAGGTAGTTTGAGACTCGTCGGGAATGGAGCATCATGAATATCCTAAATGAAAGGTCTTGACGAAGCTCGATTTATCATCGTCATCTATCGATGAGTCAAGTGCTCTGTGGCGGTGTACGACCGAGTCTCCTTCCTATCTCCCATATCAGCCGCGGGAGTGGTCTCTTGAGTCTTCCGACAAAATTGGGTGCTGGGTTGTCCATGCTGGAGATGGACATATGTTGATCACTTTGCAGTTCCACCAGCTTACTATGCTCATTTGACTGCATTTCATGCCCGATACCACCTTGAAGGTAAGATATCAACAATGCATCGAATAAATGCAGGTACGGATGAGCAACATTGTGCTGCTAAAGCCGGTGAAGCTGCTCAAACTAAGTGGTTGAGGGTCTTCCTCTCTTGGGATCGGGGCTCAGACTTTGGCTATGATTCTTCCGAGCCGAAGAAGAGGGTCTACATCCATCTTTAGGAGGACGTTCGTGTTGTCTGGAATGTTCCTTCCTAATGGACTCTTTGGTGTGCTCTTTAAGCACCCGACACTCATCTGTGTCATGGTTACAAATCTTGTGAGAATCACACCATCTGTTGCTAGTGTGATTAGTCTTTAAGTGAGGAGAAGGAGGTTGCATGGCTGCGTGCCGACTCTGAAGCACTTAGCAATCATCTTTGTGATGGCCAAAGCAATCATCTTTGTAGATGTACCGCAGAGCCGGTCTTGGCAGAGCCTTAAGATGCGGCTACATCCTGATCTGAGTAGCTCTGATTGGGGACTCTGAAATAGTGTCTGGAAATAATCTATTACGGATCTCAAGGATCAATCGTGTCAGGTTGTCGAACTCTTCCCGTGAGGGGGGAACGTCTCGTGTCTCAGCCTGTGGTCGAGAGGAATCTCCGACGTCGTTAGTGTGATCGACGGGAGTGGAAGGTCGGTCACGACGAGGGTCATGAAGCATCTTTGGGCGTATCGGAATCACCATGGTCGGTGAATTCTTGTCACGTTTCCCACGGACGGCGCCAAATGTTACGTCTAGAAAATCTCGGGTCTAATTTAGACCTTGGACCTCCCAAAGGTATACATCTAAGTCCCGATGTCAATCGAGCTAGCAGTGGCTCTGGTCGAGGAAGAACCCGGTTAACTCGGGGGAGAAGTGAAAGTTAAGGATGAGAGGTGATTCCGATTCATCCTAGTGTGTCATTCTCCCACCGTTGGTGACCTGATATAGACAAGAAAATAGCGTCAGAGGGTACCCCGAGGTGTGACCCTGGGGAGACCGCTCTAATTCTTAAGTCAGCAAGTGCCCGAAATGTCCGGAAGCCCCTTCATTGAGGAGTATCGGATGAAGCTTGCAAGGAATGAGAGAGTCAGATGAGTCGGGTAGGGTGGCCGGGTCGGGCCAGGTGGTCGAGGTGGGCCGGGTAGCCGAGGCAGGCCGGGTGGCCGAGGCGAGCCGGGCAAGGTAGGCCGAGCTCGGTGAAGAAGAGAGGAGATGGAGATGGAGAATGAGAAGTGAAAGGGGCCTATTTATAGGCAAAGGGGGAGGCATGCCGGACTCGGCCAGGGAGGATAGGCCGGGTGGCCGAGCCGAGTGGAGAAGGTGGGCCAGGTTGGGCAAAGGTGAATCGGGTCTAGCTAGAAAGTCCAATCTCGGACCCTTTGTCCATGTGTCATGGGGGGAAATCCAGATTTAACAACTACCTATCCCGATGTAGGATTTCTCGTTGGTAATCTCTCTCGCAGTCAACCTTGCACTCTATGTTAAGAATACAGCCAATTCCATTCATGTGGGGGATTGTTAAAAAATTAGGTTTTTATCCACTACAAAAAAAAAAAAACTTTTACCGACCAACATTTTGGTCGCCAAAACCGCAATTTTTGGTCGGCAAAAGTAAACGGCAACCAAAATAATTGGTCGGCTGGTTGGTCGCCAAAGGCTCGCCGTAGAAGGTTAATGCCGACCAAAAAATATTTTAGTCGATAAAAATATACCTTCGGTGACCAACTCATTGGTCGGTAAAACTGATCTATCTTCAGCGACTAACGTATTATTTGGTCGGGGAAAGTTTGTTTTTGGCGACCAAGTAAATAGTCGTAGAAAACTTAAAACATTCGGCGACGAAATAAAGATTTGGTCGTAGAAAGATATTAATTCGGCGATAAAATTTGTGGCTGGTAAAGGCTTATCCATCTTTGGCGATGAAACAGGAATTTGGTCGGGAAAAAGTGTTTAGAAAGAAATTGGAAGCTGTACCCAGCTTGTCTTGATTGATCTCAATTGTCATTTAAAATTTTTACCGTGACAAACACATTGTTAGCCTTGCGACCGAAATTGCAAGACAGCTAAATAATATTTCAGATAAAATGTACCTTCGACAGCCAATTAATATCGCCAAACCATAATATATAATCGATAAAAGTCTATCTTTGACAACAAACCAGGTAATCGACAAAATGTAATATCAATCAACAATTACGTACATAAAATATATTTTGATCTTTATAATATAAACATGGTATATTCACACCATGTACAAATAACCATTCATTCCATCTCAAAAATCCATTTACATTTTTCACAAGTATATACGCATATATTACGTACAAAAAGTATTCAGCTTAGACTTCAAGAAGTCAATATAAATATAAGGCATAATAGAGGTAAGAATATACAGGTATAGATGAAATAGATAACATCGATCAAACTTGTTTCATTTTCATTACATAGGCTGCATTTGAGAAAATGAGCCACAAAATGTATACCTTCATTGCAAAAGCTTGGCAAGTAGCCAGAACTGAAGTCAGATTAGAGGATGATATGCCAGAGCTCCATGAAGGCACAAAACTTACAGTAGAATCCCCACTTAAAGCTGGATTGTTGGACGATGCACCACTGCTGAATCCATTTGTGAAAGATATAGTTGGTAGATTAAGTGAAAGGTAAGCCACCGCCTTTACTACCATTTGCTCTAAGCCAATTAACTACGTCGCTAAACTTTTCCTGGAACATAACATGTACAAATAGACAAAGCACAAAAGTATAAGGATCATTTTCCAAGAAGGTGGACATTAGAGCATGACCAACACAAACACATACAAAATGTAAGCCTAATCGAGACTTACAGTGCAAATATTGGAGCATTTCCACAAAAGTTTTGTATTGAACCACAAAAGAAGTCATAACTTGTTGCTAACCTGTAACCCACAAAAAATATTGGAGCATTTCCTAGCACATGACAAGTTTGAATCACTTATTGAGTAAAAACATGAAAAATCAAGCAATTGAGCAAAAGCATTGGAAGTTCAAGAATTATCAACATTTTGAGAAAATGCCAGGCAATGGACATGCCCAATAACCGAGTCCCTCCTGGGCCTTTTTGTTTTTCCTTCTATGTCTAAGAAAAGGGAAAAGCTCTTTTTGATAGTTGTAGCCAACTATTGAAACTCTGATGTAGAAATGATGTAATGGTTTTCTACAATGCTTTTCTATTCCAAAACTTGTGGAAACTGTATGGCAGATATGATGTAATGGTCGGGTTTAACCCAACAGTTTCTGTCTTCTAGCAGCTTTACTTCAAAAAAAAAATGATGTAGATTTCGAAACCATAGAAACAATCAAATGTTACAATAATATTCAAAGCAAAAAACATAAAATGTCAAATGTTCCACTTCTAAAAAAATCAATAGCCCATAATGCAAAGCAAAAAACATAGGCCTGGGATTGATCTGTGCCCTCATTTAGTTCTAAGGTCCTACTTCTGAAACAGTTTCACTAACTCTTTTTATGCTTGACTAGATTGATCTTTGCTCAACTATGTCTGATAAGATATTAATTATAATGCTATTTTGTGATTTTTAATTGCCTTCTATTTTCTTTCTGACTTCTAATATGCCACATGAAATCCAAGGCTAATGGCTCATGAACTATTTTTCCCATCCGTTGCCCTGATGTCTCTAAAATGAACAGAATGAAAGTTTGTAAAAATTTAACAGGTTCATGTTTCTATACCAAAGTTTTGAATGACATCTGTGTAAGGAATTTGCATAATTTGATCAGTTTGATGACATTACACTGAAATCAACTTGTGTCGGTCATCATTCAAATGTTTTGTAACGCCGGAATTTCCACATGAAAGCTTTTTGTCTGCCATATAGCTACCATGTAGATGTGGCAATTTATCGCAACTTATCACTTTTTGTGATAGCCGTATAGGTCTGAAGAATATTCAACAGAGTTTTTGTTTTTTCTACTTCTTCCTGTAAAAATATATTGAAGAAGTGATAAATAACTCTTACTGTAACTATTGATTTCAACTCCAGGGTTCACGCGTATTGCATCGGAGTAAACCATGTGGCTCTGCGGTGGAGAATTTGAGCAGCTATGAAGATTCATACTTGTTCCCACAGGGTTCACGTGATGTTCCTCGGTTATCAAAAAAGAAAAAAAGACTCTTGTATAACAAGGCCCTCACACAAAGATGTGAGGAATACCATAAATGCTGGTTGCAGCGATGTCGCCGAAAGATATCATCAAAACATTTTTTTTTGAACTTCTCGTGGCTTCCATGTTGCAGAGCACATAGAAGCGGATTCAAGCAATGGAACGAACCAAGACTGTCATTCCTGGGATTTTGTTCAATCTCTGGTGGATTCCTGATTGCAAAAGTGGCTTCACGAATTCAAGCAATGGAACCGACCAAGACTTCCATTCCTGTTCTGTGCCGATCTGCTCAATTATCACGATCCTGATGGGATCCATTGGAATTCATGGTTAGTGTGCTACTTGTATGTCTTTCTAGAGTTGGTAGGTTTACAATGTATCTGGACTTGATGTAGATTGAAGGGAAGTAATGCATTTTTTTTTTTGTAAACTACCCTCTACCTCGATGGTAAGTGAGTGAAACGAGAAAAACTATTGTGACTTGTGAGCAAAGTATATGATACAATGACGTGATAATAATCTTAAAATTCATTCAATCCATTCAATGTGTCAGGTTTGGAAGCTATTTATAATTCATGTAGGACTTTTTTAAATGAAGTGTTTTTTTTTTTATTTTTTGAATTTTTAAAAATGTTTTTGCTCTTTTAAAGAAATTGTCGATACTTTATATATATATATTAGGATTTTTCTGTGCCTTCGACACGATAAATACTTATTCTTAATTCATAAAATAATAAAAAAAGAAAAAATTCAAAAAATAATAAAAAATTAAATTATATTAATATTAATCTTGTTTGTATCGTTTGAAAACAACAACAAAAAAATTGATTATAATATTATATAACTTTTATTATTATAATAAAAAAATTTTGAAATAAAAAAAAATTCACTTACATTTATCTCTCATTCTATCTACTTTTTGTTTTCTTCATTTCCCTTTCTGTCTTTGTCACGTAGGACAAAAATTCAAATACCATTCTTCCTTATAATATAGATTGGAAAATCATTTAATTTTTTCATTTACTTTTCTATTTGTTCCCAAATTTTTTCTAAAAAAAATTATTCAAGGTTTGATAGATTTATGGGTGAGACAATATTCGACATATTTAAAGTTAGTAAGTTAAATTTTTATATCTTTTCAATTAAAAATTATCTGAAATAAAAGAGGGAAAAAATCTAGCGTCTGAGGAGTGTCGGCGGTCGGCCGCCGGTAAGGAGGTGTCGGTCGCCGTGGTCGACGGTCTTTGATGAGGTGTTGGCCACATGCGTCGATGGCCGGCCGAGGCAGCCGACACCCCTGGCCGACAGCCGGCTTCCTCGGCCAACACCTCACCCCGACCGCCGGTTTCGACAGCCGATACCGCTTTACCGTCGTTAGCAACCAACATCCCCTGCTAACGGCATCCCCTAGTGGCCTTTTTTGTAATTTTTTTTTGTTAAACTTATTATTTTTAAAATTATTTGACCGAAGAATATTTCATTTGTGCAGATATAAAACAGTAGTAGAGGTTGGAGATCAGATGGTGATCAATATAGTGGTCGACTCAGAGATCGTATTACGGCTTCTGTGTGGAGGATTAGATATCTTTTCAGACGAGATAGACGGACAGTGGAGGGGTCGGTGTCGATCCATCGGCTTTCCAGCTGTCGTCACCAGTGTTCGTACAGTTGTTGTCACCCGAGGTTAGAAATGATATGTTTACACCGTCGTTTCGTGACGTGACTGAAGATTCGAGGACATTGAGATGCTTGAGGCCGAGCGACAACTTTGCTTATGAGGCCGCTACATTTTTGTTTTCTGGCCCATCTACTAACCCAACCGCACCTTGCTCAGGGATGGGGAAGGGTTTGATATGTCCTGACTTCCGACCTTTTCAGGGGCATCGGGAGGCCGAGGAGGTGGTCAAGATGGAGGAGGAGGATGTTCCTGTTAGGACTTACATGCTTGGGTATGCAGCGGAAAAACAAAAATTTTAGTCTCGGATCTAATCTAGGTCATACAATACCTACCACAGGATCATACAAACATCTTGAAAGCATAAAAATCATACCTTTTCGGCATTTTCGCGGATGGATCAAGAAGCTGATCCGAGGTAAGATCGGGAAAGGGAACAAAGACGTCCAAGTATCTGTCCTCTAACATTGATCCACACGACCCTCTTTCTTCGATCCTCTCTTCATCTCCACGAAGTATGGTTAGGGTTAGAAAAGTGAAGAAACATTTTCTTCTCTTTTCTTTTCTTGGGTGTGTCGCCAATCTCATTGATCACCATCCATGGGCTTAACCAAGCTTATTATAAAATTAGGGTTTATTAGGCTCTAGTCCATTCATAATGGATTAGCTTAAATCAGTCCATTTAAACTATCCATTAACAATTCAATGAATAATTAAATATAATGAATAAAATAATTCCGTTAGTTTCTAATTAAATCAATATTTCCGTTTAATTGTGCTAACAGAGCTGAGCAATATTGAATTTAATAAACTAACGATTATTAATTCACCCTTAACCATAATAAATCTGATGGAAGTCAAAGAAACTTATGTGTGTAACCGGTTAGACTCTACATCACGTCGGCAGGAGGATTTCACAACTGTTTATGATTTTATTTAATTCACAATTAAATTTGTTTAATACCAAAACTCCTTTTAATATTAAACAGTTAACTTGATCATCTCATGCCCAACTAACTTTAAACCTCCAAGCCAAGATTGACGTCTAGTAAAGTGTCAAGGTTACCCGTGTGAAGAGAGAAATCGATTCCCTAACAAAGAACTTATATGATTGTCTATTTATTATTCCTTCCATCAAAATCCCGAATTGTCCTATACTATTAAACCCTAATAGACAATTAATACGTAAACATAACACATTTTTGGACATCTACAGTGACTTTACAAAATACTCCTTTTCATATCATTACGCTCTCGCCAACAACTCTTAAGTTCACAAAGTAGATGTTCTAAATGATTTGAAGAAATATCAAATTCTTATCACTTTAAATTAATGTCTGACAAGAAATTAAGATTAAAGAAAGAAAGGATAAGGGAATAAGGGATGTGAATCGCAACTCTAAGATAACTCAAAAGTATCAATCTCGAATCATCCCTTTATTGTAAACCACTAAGAAAGCAATAAAACAGTAAAGACTCAACAAAGAAAAGTTATAAAATAGAAAACATTAATTATAACCAAGATTAATCTAAGTTGTCCCTTAAGAAAAATCTAAATTATAACTAAGTATTAAAGAAAGCAATTTAAAGAAAGCTGAACAGGAAAGCGGTGAAGTATATCAAACACTATACTTGTGTGTCAAACGAGAATGATGTAAGCTATATTCTCTAAAGAAAGAATGATTATATCAAGAAAAAGGAGGAGGAGTGTCAACCTGGATGCCCTAACCCCATCCTTACAGAAAGCACGTACAAACACACATGAATTTAGTAGAAAAATGTTACTTTCCTGTCAACAGAAGGAATACCTTTTACCTCTTTATCACTCATATGCGTTAGGATAAGCAGTACAGAAAAGTTATGTAAATGATATAGAAAATATTTTGGTGCAAAAAGGGGAAATAATGGTTGATCGAATAACTAAAAAGAAGAAATTATAAAATAATTATTATCCCCAAACCAATTAAGCTAGAAGCCAATCTTTGGGTTTAATAAAAATGAACACTGAAAAATCCTTACTTCACTCGGCAAAACGAATTAACATCTTCGTTGTAACTCCCAAGTTCAGTAAGGTAACAAGACGCAGAACGACTAGTAAACAGAAAATAAAATGAGCAACGAGAAGAAGTAAAATAAAATAAGAGTAACGCTCTTATTAAATCAAAGAAAAGAACTACAACAATGGTCGGACAAAACCATGGTTACGAAAAGGCTACTGAAAATAAACTACAACACACTGGATTTAGAAATAACCCTCAGTATATTCGAGAATTATTGCTAAATGAAGAACGATTCCAAGTCTGCTTTGGAAATGAATAAGAAATCAAGACAAACCTTCACTTCTATGGAAGTAAGAGAATACAAGCACTTAATTGGGTATTTCTTCTTTCGCAGTATGAAGAATCGACTGGAAAATATAAAGGATTACAAGGGGTATTTATAGGCAAGATATCAACAAAATATCTACCTTCTACACTGAGCTAAGTTAACCTAAATTCTATCTTCTATTGCTACAGTGAGGATGTGGCTGATTCTCCATCGCAGCTTCCATTTAGGTCTTATCTTCAAGCTAAGTGAGTGGGAGAAGTTGGAGATCTTTGTGGAAGAAGATAACTTCTACCGGGTCCTTCACTGTAGATGGGGACACGTCAGGAATGCAACAGGGAAGAAGAAGCTCATGATACAACTGTGTGTCTGGGGTGAATTTAAAGTGCTAAGACACTACACATTCTTGATCGAATATCTTGACTTGATAGTTGAATTGTTTCATGGTAATGTCAAGAAGTAAATGAACATAGTCGACGATCTATATCTCATGTCCATCTATGTTTTTGACATGTCCAAAGTTGGCAACTTGTTAAGCAGAAGAACTGTCTTTAGTGAGTTTCAATTGTGATTTTGGCCATACTTTGACTGACCAGAACTCTTGACTCTGATGACTTATAACTTGCCGGCTGGTGTAATATGATACTAGGAAATGTCATTGATCTTCTAGATACCGCCGATGATCTATCCGATGGCTCCAGCTATGACTTTGACTGGTGTCAATATGGTAAGTCTGTCTGCTATGGTTTTTTCCACTTTCTGCGTAACATTAAGTCTGATTTTGGATGATTCGGTCATGCAGTAGATAGAACCTGAAATATACTAGAAAACACTTAATAATAAAGGTTATCTATACTATAGGGATAAAATATATCAAAATAAAGGGTAAAAAATATATCAAATATACGGTTATATCAACTCCCTCCAACTTAAATCTTTGTTTGTCCCTAAACAAAGGTAAGTGTATAATAAATTCAAAGCTCGTGGTATAAATACAAATCAATCTTACCCGTAAGATATTTTGTAACCAAAGATGTTGATAAAAAGAGTAATTATGAGCTAGGGATCTAGACTCAGATTTCATTAAGTACTTGTGTTAGAATTTGATTGTTTAGTGTTTTGATGATGCATGCATGTTGTATAGTTAAATATAAATGAATGATAGTAGGATTTAGAGTCAGTCGAGGATCAGACTCAGTCAAGGATCCAGGATCAGCCAAGTTTCAGACTCAGTCAAGGATCTGGATCAGTCGAGGATCAGACTCAGTCGAGGATTCAGGACCAGTCGAGGATTCAGAGTCAGTTGAGGATTTACAATCAGTCGAGGATCAAACTCAGTCAAGGATTCAGGATCAGTCAAGTTTCAGACTCAGTCGAGGATTTGGATCAGTCGAGGATCTGACTCAGTCGAGGATTTAGGATCAGTCGAGGATTCAGAGTCAGTCGAGGATTTAGAGTCAGTCGAGGATGAAGACTCAGTCGAGGATTTGGATCAGTCAAGGATCATAATGAGTCGAAGACTCAGGATCAGTCGAGGATTCAGAGTCATCGAGGATTCAGAGTCAGTCAAGGATTCAGAGTCAGTCGAAGATTCAGAGTCAGTCGAGGATGAAGACTCAGTCAAGCATGAAGACTCAGTCGAGGATTCAGACTCAGTCGAGGATGAAGAATCAGTCGAGGATTCAGACTCAGTCGAGGATGAAGACTCAGTCGAGGATTCAAACTCAGTCAAGAATTCAGACTTAGTCGAGGGTTCAGACTCAGTCGAGGATTCAGACTCAGTCGAGGATTCAGACTCAGTCGAGGATGAAGACTCAGTCGAGGATAAAAACTCAGTGGAGGATTTCATTCAGTCGAGGATTTCACTCAGTCGAGGATGAAGATCCAGTTAAGGATTTGAATTCAGCCAGGTTTCAGAACCAGTTGAGGATTATTGACAAGATGTGATCACGACCAAATAACTAAGACAAGTCAAGGTTCTATATATTTAATTCAACTGAAGTTTGAATTAATTTCAAATGATTTGTAGAATGTTAGACGTAGTTGAAGACAAAGATTACATGCATATAATGTTATACCCTGTACTTTTATATTCATTTTTATAATGATTTATGCTTATTTATGATCATTATTTCATTTTAGAATTTTTTAATTTTTTGGTGAATAGTAACTTCGTGAATAGTGTTTTCGTATTTTATAAGGCATTTCGGATACTTTTTGCATTGCATGTTGTACGAACACTATTTTGATACCGGCACGACCGACTTGCGTAGACTCGAACTACAAGCACTATATTGACGTATGGCGACTTCACGGATTTTTTTCGATTAGTCGGTTTATGATGGGACGGTTTTTGACATTTTGAATTTGGATCCATTTTGATCGTTTCTTGATTTTGTGATTTTTGGTGATGAGTTTAAGGCTTGTTGGATGAGGCTTTCATGCGTGATTCGGTGTTTTATGGTTATGGTTAATAGGAAGTGTAGTGGTTGGTGTAGTGCTTTGGCAAATGGATGAGTATTGATTATAGTGGAGTGTTAGTGAGTATATGTGATGTATATTGGATAAGTTTGGACCAATTCTCAGCCTATTTTCCTTGGTTTTACCATGGAAGTTGCAGGAGAAAGAAGATGGAGATGAGAACTTGAGGAGAAACCAAAGACTTAGAGATTTCACAATTCCACTTGGGCTCTTGGTTGATTTCTTGCTTCTCCCTGTAGGGTCATCGACTAGCAGTTAGGAGGAGGATCTTTTCATCTCATTGATTGATTTTGAGGTAAAGTTCACAGTTGATTTTCATGGTTTTCTTTGATTCATGCTTAGAATGGATTTTCATGATGTCGGTTTTGAGCTTGGTGTGAAATTGGTGATCCTAGAGGTGGTAGCATGTTTTATATGGTGTTTTGTGACTTGTATGAGCTTTGGTGATCAGCTTTTG
>JAOWBR010125099.1:0-13416 GCA_028571145.1 Dionaea muscipula
TCCATAGCTTTGTGTCATTAACTTCATCATATTTGTCTGCATTACTATAATTTTTTCAAAACAACTGGATTTTGATGGTGCAATTCAACTTTAAATAAATTAAAACATAAAAAACAGGAAAAACGGCACATCTGGAGGCTGCTAAACCACCCCGGGCAGCCGCCGAGCCACCGGAGATGGTCGGAAACTCCTCCGACAGCCCTCCATTGCCACCAAAACACCATTTTCGCACATCGGAAGCAGTCCAAGGCTGCCGGCGGCCACCCACGGCCACCGACACGTTGGCCACCGACCCAAGGTCACCCTGGGAAGCCGTCGAGCCACCGGAGATGGTCGGAAACTGCTCCGACAACCCTCCACTAGCACCAAAACGCCATTTTCACACGTGGGAAACAGTCCAACGCTGCCGGCGGTTACCCACGACCACCGACACATTGGGCACCGACCCAAGGCCGTCCCCCGGCCACCACGCCGCCGCCCATCGTGGCCATGACCGCCCACATAAACCCTAAATCACCGAAACCCCAAAAAAAACCAAACACATAAAAATCCTAAATCACCACAAATCTCCACAAATCAAACACAACAATCAGTAGATTGGAGCAAGGAGGCAGTGATTCGAGCTTACCCTCGTCTCCGACCGTCTCCTGCTGGGTATGGTTGTCGGTCTTCGTTTGTCGCCGACAATCGTCGATCCCTGGGGTGTGTGCGAGCTCTGTTTTTTTTTTTGCTGAGAATGAATGGCACGACAGTGTATTGCCGTGCCATTTTTTTGGCCTTAGACACAGGACACGACAGTATACTGCCTTTTATATGTTATATAGACGGCCCTATACTGCCGTTAGGGGCAAAATTGGCAAAAAAAAAAAAAAGCCAGCCGCGTACACCCCAATATGGGGTGTGCGCAAAGTAAACAGGTAAATCGGCTACATGCATTGCATCATCAACTATGACAGGGAATAAAATGTGTCATTTTGGAAAAATGTGGATTTTTGGCCCGACAACGTCCTAGGTCGTGGCAACCTGCAAAAAGACAAATTTAACATATAAAATCATAGAACATGTTCCGCACGTAATACATAAAATATACTTTAAACCCCATGTGCTTAGGACTTGAACATATACATTTTGGCATAAATTAGGAACGTGTTGAGCGCACTTTCATGCACTTTTAGAAACCCGCACCTACTCATGGTTGCTTCACCACCATCCAGTGTCGCATCATGATAATCCACAACAGATGTCCCGCCGCTAGTCAGAACCGGTGTAAGAAGTGACCCACAAGGAGAGGTGGGGACAACATCCTCGCCACCAACCTCAGAGCCAACCAACGACATCTCATCCGAATCTGCTACAACATGCTCAGCATCCCGAAGGCAAGCCAGAACCCCATAGGAGTTCAACGTGTCAACCTGTGGTGGCGATCTCTGCACTAAAGTGACCCCCCGCAGTGATGACCTAGGCTTGTCGGAGGCATGCGTCCCTATCCTCGTTTCCGCTCTCCATATTGCCACCCAGTCGGTAGTATGGGGAGGGGATGGATGGGGATCCATAGCCTCTGGTTCAAACAAGACTTACAACCTTATGATTGGAGTTTGGAATGTGAGTGGTCTCAATGACCCCGTACATGTCCCGGAGGTTCATAAGTTCGTCACGCAGCGATGGTTGGTGCTGGTTGGCTTATTGGATACTTGGGTTAGGGAGGGGAATGAGTCTCGTATATAACGAGCCTTGCTTCTTGCTTCCCTCCTGGTCGTTTGTTGCAGCCAGAGGGGATTGTTCGACTGGTCGTCTTTGGATTGGATGGGACCCAACCGAGGTGACTGTTGCAATGGGGACTGCCAGGCTCAGTGGGTTCACCTGCAGGTTAGCTTCTTGTGAGTGTTAGCTGTTTGATTTCTTTTGTTTATGGTTCTAATGAGGTAGGTCAGAGACAATATCTTTGGAACTTCATTTTGGCACAAGCACGGTAGTGTGTGTTACCGTGGTGTGTTTTGGGGGACTTCAATATGATGAAGAGGCCGTCTGAGAGGCACAGAGGTATCCCCACGTGGACAACAACACATGAAGTTTTTGAGGCATGCATCAGGGAGGTGGAGTTGGAGGATCTACAGTTTAGTGGACTGTTCTTCACGTGATGGAATAGGCAGCAGTTGAACCCCATTCCGAGGAAGTTGGATCGAGTGTTGGCAAACACCCATTGGTTCACTTCCTTTCCATCCTCTTAGGCGGTGTTCTTGCCACCTGGAGTTTCTGATCACTCGGCGGTTGAGGTTAGGTTGCAGACTCTGACCAGGGGCGTCAGATTCTGTTCAAATTCTTTGAGCTTTAGACGGACCATCCGTGTTATCATGAAATTGTTGCCTAAAGCTGGAGTGTTGAGGTGTTTGACACATCCATGTTTTGTCTATACAGGAAGTTGAGGTTCCTTAAGGCGCAACTGCGTAGGCTGAACCGAGAGGAATTCAGTGACCTATCGGAGAGGGTGGAGCGGGTTCGGCAGGAGTTTCTTAAGGCACAGAGTGCCCTGTTGTCGGGTTCTGTGGATCCGGTGAGTGGCGGTCTGGGGAGGGATGCGGCGGTGAGGTTTAGCACACTAGCTCAGATGGAGGAGATTATGCTTCGGCAGAAGGTTCGTGCTCGGTGGCTTGAGTTAGGTGACCGCAACACAACCTTCTTTTTTTGCTTAGTGTGATGTCGGCAGAATCAAGGGGATGTCCTGTCCTTGACCTGTGATGATAGGCGGGAGATTCGAAGCCAGCAGGAGTTAATAGCTGAGGTTAGGGGCTACTTTGGTCCCTCTTATCAGCAGTGCCGAGGGTTGTGCGGCTTCAGGATGACCAGATTTTTCCTCTGATTCATCGTTCAGTCTCCGAGGAGTAGGCGAGCAAATTAACTACACCGGTTTCGGCTGAGGAGGTTAGAGCGACCTTCTTTGCTTTGTGCCGTCATAAGGCCTCCAGACCGGATGGGTACAATGTGGAGTTCTTCAGATCGAGCTGGTCGGTTGTTGGGCTGGATGTCACTAGGGCTGTGCTGGATTTCTTCACTTATGGGCGACTTCTTAGGGCGGTGAACGGGACCATGCTCTCACTCATCCCTAAGGTTGCTGACCGTTCTAGGCTTACGGACTTCAGGCTGATCTCGTGTTATAATACGGTTTACAAATGCATTTATAGGATTATTGTGACATGGGTGAGTGAAGTGTTCCCGGGGCTGATTAAGTGAGAGCAGTCTGCCTAGACAGGAGGATCGAAGGCCATATTCTTTTGGCTCATTATTGGTCCCAAATAGTGTGAACACAAGTTGAGAGAGGGGGGTGAATGAACTTGTATCCTTTTAAAAACTCTTTTTAATGTATGAGAATGCAGCGGAAATGTACTTAAATCTTTTTGATATTTCAAGATCTTCTATTGTCAAGGTCATGATTGTTATGAGTGCACTTCAGAGATGTATGCTATGCAGTGCAGAATAAAAATGACACAAATATTTATAGTGGTTCACGATGATGTAATCCGCTAATCCACTCTTCTCCTTGTGATGATAGGAGGAATCCACTATTATATGATACACTAATACAATAGTTATCTGTCCTTCACAACCCAACATTGTTTCACAGATCAACCCCTTGCAGTTCCTTCGCGAAGCTTTACCTGGTATCACACCACAACTCCTTCACAACCCTCGGTTGCTTCAATTGCTTTAATCCTTCACACCCTGCAAATGCTTCACTGATTCTTCAGTTCCTTCACAACCTCAAATGCTTCAACTAACTTCAGTTCTTCATAGCTTCAACTGCTTCACTGATTAAGAGTTTAAGATGATTTGCTTTCTGTAGATGATTTGGATCTGGCTGCGATGATGCTTGAGCTTTCCTGGATGTAATCTTTTTAATCAGTGATTGGTGTGATTTCTTGATCGTTCGTGTATGTCGTGTGTGTCTTCTTTTAGTTCATCACCGAGTATTTATCTTCTCATTTGAAAATGAATCCATTGGAGATGATCTTCTTCAAATCTCCAGTCAATCGAAATCCCAAGGATTGCAGATCTGCTTCCATAACCTTTCCTTTTTGGTGAATGATCTCCACAAAGGTTCCTTCTGATTAAGGGTTTCCATATCTTTGACTTTTCCATTTTGAGAAGTCATCAGACTTTTTCTAATTTCATGCTTTTATCCGGTCTGACTCTCGATTTTGGAAGTTTCTAACGTCTTGATTTGATTTGAATCATCAAATCAAATTTTTCCAACTCGATTTTAAAGCAATGTTGACCGTTGACTTTGACTTAACTTGACTCAGCCTTGAATAACTGATCTGGTGATCACACCTGATGCTTCACGCCTGGTTCATCATACCTGATGCTTCGAAGCTGATCCTTCAAAGCTGTTCCTTCGGCTCTCACGGTTAGGCATCACATCTTTCATACCATTCGTGATCTGGTGTCGAGTACTCATTATCCGACTCCTTTCATCCAGGATTGAGTTGTTTGGCTCCCATCTCTCGGAGATGTTTTCTCTATTGCTTCGGCATGGAGACAACTTCTGTGCACTCATCCGCGAGTTCCTTGGGCGGACCTGGTCTGGTTTTAGGGAGTGGTCCCGAGATTTGTAGTCATTGTCTGGATGATCTTCATGGAGAGGCTTCCCACACGACACCACCTGTTCAGCATCGGCGTTGCATATTCATCCACATGTTTGTTACTTGTGCTAGTGCCGATGTGAGACTTTGAATCACCTCTTCTTCCGCTGTTCCTTTTCATCCGAGGTTTGACGTTTGACTTTGGCTCGTCATGTCGCTCCAAACTTCCAGTTGCTTGGAGTGGCAAACAAGCCCTTCTTTGTTCACCGGTCCGGCATCCTTTTAGGCGACACTGAGAGTTCAAATGGCTCCTCAGTGCATGTTTATACTATATCTGGATGAAGCGGAATAAGCGTAGGATTGGTGAGCGCAAGTTACCTGCTGAGGTCTCAGTGTCCTTCATTTTGGCTAGTTCTCATACTTGGCCTGTTTTTGTCGCCACATGGCTTGTTTTTGCTTTTTAGTTAAGTTTGGTTTGCTCTAAGGATAATCTTCTTCTTGGGGACTACCTAGGACTTCCTTGTGTTGCACTCTTATACTTTTCTTTTCATCTATATATATACTCTTGATAAAAAAAAACAAAAACAAAAAACAAACAAACAGAGCTTTAAACTCTTCTTCAGTCTTCCTTTTCCTAACTTGACTTGCAACTCTTCCATTACTTCTCATCTTCTCACCAGTGCATTACGAGGCCTATGCTTCACATGCCCAAACCAAATTAAGCGTGATTCTCTCATGTTATATCTGTAGATGTCACTCCAACAATTTTCTTTATAACCTCATTTCATATTCTATCCTTTCTAGTATGCCCACACGTCCACCTAACATTTTCATCTTTGCCACTTTCATCATTTGCTCCATACTAAAATAAGTGAAGTTTATAATAAAGAGAGTAGGAATTGAGCGAAGTGCGAACCAGAGCAATTACACCCAATGTCTTTATCTGGCTTTAAACCAAAATAGTCAGTAGTCTTGATAAAAAAAAATAGTCAGTAGTCGGTTTTCCTTAGTGCGACCAGCTTGAGTATTGGCTGGGGGTTGATAGCATTAGTAGCGCATCTTTTCTTCCGGCTGTGTGAGTAAAGACAACCATTTGTCCTTTGGCAGCAATTTACTAAAATGTTGGAACACTTAATAGCAATTACCTATAAGTTGTAATATGGTGAAAATTCATTCAAAATATCTAATTTGTGAATGAACTTGATAGCAATTAAATAAGATTCTAGAACTAAATGAAATTTACGGACCTTGTCCTGTTACAACTTAGCACAACAAATGCTTTACACCAAACGGATTAGAAAGGGAGGATATATGTTGCCGGATCCTATCTAGCGTGGAGCGGTTTAGATGAATTAGTTAGTTAGCTAGTTAGTTAGTTTGTGTGTTAATTAGTTAGTTAGTTGGTTAGTAATTGAGTCATATATTGTTTTATACTATTATTTATATTGCTACCTAGCGTTGTATATTGCTATCTACTATTATATATCATATTATATATTGCTCACACCTAATCTTTTAATTAGGTTAGAGCAGTGTGTGTTAGGTAGCTGACAACCAATACACTATATTTGTCGGATCTCCAGTGCATGTGTCCTAATGGATATTGTGCAGTCTACCGCACCTAATAGGATTTGGTGTTGGTGATGATGATGATGAACTAAATGAAATTTGAGTTAATTTAACTCGTATGTATTAATTTGTTTTGCTTTGTGTCATCCTTTTCCCTTCCTTTCTTTCTGTTTTACTTGTTTTTTCCCTAACTTTTCCCATAGTGTATTGGCTTCAATTTCAGCTGATCCAATAAGATATTGGCCATATAGGCTGATGAGAAACAATTTTATCCCTAATTCTGATTGGATACAGCAGATATATATCCACTCATGTTTAATTTGCATCGAATTTACAATTCACTTCCACTCATTTTTCATCATTATTGTTGAAATAGTGGCTGATCTGAAGAGGCTTGAGGTGCATGCAAGGGATGGACCGTCTGACACGTATTCTTTGGCCATGTGGCGTATACTTAACCGGCTACACGATAGAAATGAGACCATGTACTATAAAGTAAGTCATCTTTTGCTCCATTAATTGAATTTGTGAAGAACTAAGGCTTTGATGTGTTTGTGCTCTTGTAACATTTGTTATATGTGTTTCTCATTTCTATAAAGAGCGTGTAATTTGGGGTGTCTTCGTTTTCTCTACTTTGCCTCATTTACCAGGTAAGCTTCTCTTAACCTTACCTTTTAGAAAAACTTTCATGCTTATACATCAATTTTATTTATTATTCCCCTCAAGAAGAATTTTTTTTTTTTCAATGAAATCTTCTCAGAAGCTAGTGTTGTGCTCAGGTTCCACCAGCTTAAGATTTTTTTGGGTACAAGAAATAAAGTATTAGATAGTGGTGTGCTGAAATTAGAAGGAGAAATGAGATCCAACATCAAAAGGAAGTTCCTTAAAGCGATTAAGAGATATTTTAAGATTGATGTTCCTCATACATAGTGCCAGATTTTCACGTATTTAAGAAATTGTCATGGAGCCATAATACAAAATTCCTACCATGAGAAGCAAACCTCTGCATCAAACAAAGAACACCTTTAGCATGGATAACTATGGAATGTACAAAGCTCATAAGCCATTTCCACGCCAGAGATGCTCTCCGCTTATGAGTGGCGATTCAGTGACAATTGGCTTTGCTCTCTTGATCTCTTTCTCCCCCTTGATTTTCTGGTCTTTCCTTGATCAGTGGTTTCTTTTTGCTCATTTCCCCCAACAACGCACCCTAAAAATCTTGGTAGCCATACTACTATACGCGGAATCCAATTCGCCCGATTGGAAGTGCGACTTGGAGACTTGATGCGAGGATAGATGCTGAGACTTCAATTGAGTCTTCCTCGCTACAAAGACGAGTGGGTACACAATTATGTGCCCTTGTTATGTGCCCACAGGTAGAAGTCCCCTGAAAAACCTGCTTGACAGGAAAGGATGCTCATGTATATATAAATTATCTGAAGAGGCACGTAACATTCCACCACGCTTCCGCACTGATATCCACGCCGACTCTCACTCTGGTCCACTAACCCACTTTGAGGGAGAGCTCTTTCCTCTTCTAACCAGGTAGCCTTTTCCTGAATGCAAGCACGTATCGTGGAGCCTGACTCTGATACCATTGTTATGTGTCTACGGGTAGAACTCCCACGAAAAATCGGCTTGACAGAAAAGGGTGTTTATGTACATATAAATTATCTGAAGTGTCCATACACTTTCGATGTAGGAAACAGACACGTAACAACCCTACACCTAGATGGGAATTCTTCTTCTTCTCCCCCCTCGTGGACTACAACCCAAAAGAAGGCCCAACTCAGGGTTGAATTAGACAGCCCTACAGTCTCTTGCACCTTGAGAGATGAGGATTCTAAGGATGTTAGTGACTTTGAAGTCGATTATGTAGTGGAGGAAGAGGAGGCATGGGTAGAGTCCACGGATGTGGAGATTCTTGGTGGGCCTCTTAATTTACCGGAGGAAGAAGTTGGAGGTTCCATATTGAAGACAAAGCAATCTTGGATTAGCTTGTTTGTGGACAACATGAAACCATCAAATGGTATGAAATTGGAGGTTGTGTAGTTAAGCAATGTTGTTGATGAAGTTTTGGACTTCACTCTCTCATGTGCACAGCATGTGTTCGACAAAATTCCCCACTGGTGGGCTATATTGTCGGTCGTTCTTCAGGCCAACAAGCTTTAAAGAGTATCACGGATGAATGGGGAGGCTCAAGTACAATCCAACATCATGTGAGTGGTTGGATAATCTTTCAGTTTGAAGAGGAAGGGAGTCTGATGGATGTTTTGCAAGGCGTCCCTATTTGGCGAATGGCAAACCTCTTTTGTTGAAGGTATTGCCACAATATTTTCGTTTTGATGCTCAAGAGATAAGCACGATTCCAGCGTGGGTTGTGTTGGAGAACTTGGCTATGGAGTTGTGGTCGATGAAGGCCCTTAGCTGGTTAGGCACACAATTGGGTAAGCCTATTTTTACTTTTACTGACAAGTTGACATCTACTAAGAGTAGGTTCTCTTATACACATATTCTTGTTGAGATTATGTTGCGAAGTCACTTCTAAAAAGCTTGAAGTTTAAACTTCTTGGGAGAATTCTTCATGAAAAAACAGTTTTCTATGGGAATCTCTCGATTCTACGACAAGGGTTCAATGTTTGGGCGTGCTACATCTTCATGCCAAGCTCAGGGAACACGTGCGAAGTACCAAGTGAAGGGGACTGTCCCAAGGGTGGTTCCTCCTGCTCAGGTGGTTGAGGTTAAGGTGAATATTAGACAGGCTACAATAACGATGGAGGGAGATAAGGTGAATGATAGGCAAATTACATGACCAATTGAGGGGGAAGTGTTTGCTCCTGTTGTGACTGATGATCCTTCCTTGGGGCATGGCCAAATGTTAGCAAAGAGGAGTGATGGTTGTGAAGTGAATTCTATTCAACCAGCTTAGCTGATAAGGGAGGAAGTGTGTCCTCCACTGGAAATTGGCAAATCAGGAAGAGTTAGATCAGCAGCTGCAGAGGGGGGTCTCATCCTACACACTGTGCATGGTATACAAGTTGTCCATGGATTTCAACCGGTTGTGATGAAGGGAGTGAGAGAAGGGAACTGGTTAAAGTTAAGATGACTCATGGGGAGGGGCGCAACCTCCCATTTCATTATGATTGTGACTTTCTGGAATAAGGGGTTAAGCACTCAGGAGTTGCAATGCTCCTGATGGCGCATAGAGTGGTGTGGAAAAGGAGATTTAGAGTTATTCTCTCCAAGTGAATATTAGTCGAATACAAGTGCCTATATATATGCAGTAAACAAAACAAATCTGCAGGAAATCTGCTGGAGATATTTTAGCTAATTCCTAGGATTATGGACTCCTATCTAACTGTGTCTAGGAATCAGGAAATTTAAATTGAAATATACAACATATTCGGTTTTGGATAATATCGGATATATACACCTATTTTATATATTTTACAACACCCCCTTCAAGCTAGAGCATACAAATCCCACATGCCCAACTTGTGTTGATTTTTCCTTTCGACAATCCCATTTTGTTGGGTGTGCCTGCACGTGAACTTTTGTGAATAATGCCATGAGAGACGAGATAATCACCTAGAATAGATAAGAAAGACACCACGGGTGGCCTTAAATTGAGTTTAGATCATGGAGTTGAATTTTTGAAGACATTAGCATCATCGAATTTGTCATCAAGTAAATATACCCAACTTAGTCTTGT
The DNA here is from genome assembly GCA_028571145.1 of Dionaea muscipula. Taxonomy (NCBI): domain Eukaryota; kingdom Viridiplantae; phylum Streptophyta; class Magnoliopsida; order Caryophyllales; family Droseraceae; genus Dionaea; species Dionaea muscipula. The sequence continues at coordinate 9,859 of JAOWBR010125099.1, forward strand.
ATGATCATCAATAAAAGAATAAACCTACTGTTGGAAAAATTTTGAGCTTAAGAAGGACCCCATATGTCACTATGAAATAACGAGAATGGTTAGGTTGCTTTGTATCTACTGGAATAGAGACTCATGAGTTGCTCGCAAGTCAAGGGAACAACCAAGTTGCTTGGATTTCAATACTCCATTTTATATAAGAAGGGAAGTATGAACAAGGTGGCTAATGCCTTATCTAGGTGGAATTCTGAGGATCAGGCGGATGACGCCTTTCTTAGGCGGAGCAATGGATATCAGATGGATTGAGCCTTACTTAGGTGGAATAGTGCAGACTAGGCGGAAGACGCCTACACTATACACGGACGACATGGTGAGGAATTGATGGTTGTCTTGGCCACAGTACCTTAGTGGATCAAAGAATTGGACCAAAGTTATGAAGACGACTCGGAGGTCGAGATGATTAAGGCCATGCTAGTAATCGACTCACAATCCAAGCTGCCTTATACATTACAAAACCAACTATTGAAGCGTGGAGGCAAGTTGTACGCTGGAGTAAGACGACATGAGGCACAAGATTGTGGACGCCTTACATGGGTCGACAAAGGGCGGACATAGAGGGGAGGTGGTGATGTGGCAAAGAGTCAAACAATCCTTCTTCTAGCTCAAGCTTCGAGAATTTGTGGCATAATTTGTTAAGAGTTGTGATGTGTGCGTGCGAGTGAAGGCTTGTCATCAACACTATGGCAGTCTTCTGCAATCCTTACTTGTTCCTAAATAAGCATAGGAGGATATCAGCATGGATTTTATCGAAGGACTATCCAGGTCGGAAGGGCGTGATTGTATTATGGTCATTGTGCATCGTTACACTAGATATGCCCATTTCATGCCTTTATAACACCCGTTCTCTGCGACCAAGGTCACAAAGGTGTTCCTCGATCATGTTGCCATGGTGCATGGGATGTCAAGAGGATTGTGTTAGACTGCCATAAAATTTTCACTAGTTTCTTCTGGCAAGACCTGTTCTAGATACACAATAGAGAAGACACAACCAGGAGAAGGGGTCCAGACAACCCGATCCACGCCGAAAGGGGTCAGAAAATGTGTGGCCGGAACCAAGTCACGAATGGAATCGAAGACGCCACGTCGAACTCATGAAAGCCGCTGTGAATCACCTCTAACAAGTGCATCCAAGCTGCACCGGTGAAGAAGTCTCGAGCAGAACAGACAGGTGATACGTCAGATCTCTCCATGACTTGACTTCCAAGGATCTCGATGAGAGGCCCCGTGGGAAGCCACGAGTCATACGATAAGGAAATCCAACTGTCATCACCCATCCGCCAAGCCGTCAAATCCCGCACAAGGTGCCACATGGAGAGGAGTTTTCTCCAACTCCAAGTGCATCTATATGGTGTAGAGATGCTCCAGAAACAGCGTCCCCGAAGGAGATATGTCCGGACCCAACGGGCCCAGACACTGTCCGTTGGGTTTGAGAGAAGAAGCCAGATGTGCCTGAACTATGCAGCTCGATTCTAAACTATCACCTTTTTCAAATCTAGCCCCCCCTAGGTTGGCAAACGTCTGCCCATGATACTTTGGCCTTGTGGGGGTCTAATGATGGGCCAGCCCACAAGAACTTATCCATAGATTACTTAATGGCCTTCGCCACCGACTTAGGAAGGAGGAGCATAGACAACCAGCAAGTCTGAATCCCAAAAAGGACCGATGCCACCAACTGAAGCGTCCCCTCATAGGATAAGTGACGAGTCGTCCAGTGCTGGATCCTCGCAGTAACCCTCTCCACAAGCATCAAAAAGTCGCCAGTCGTGAGTCTGGTGGTGATGAGAGGGACCCAAGATAACGAACAGGAAGGTGCCCTAGTCTGAAGCCAGTGGTCGTCACAATACTCTCCTTGACATCCTCCGCCACCCCTTTAAAGAAAATCTTGTTCTTGAGGGGATTTATCTGTAATCCCGAAAGCTGACCGAACCCCTCAAGAGCAATGATGATCCTAGAAACCGAAGGAAGCGTTCCCCGAGAGAAAATCATGAGGTCGTCGGCAAAGTACATGTGGGTTAGCCCCACCTCCCCACATCGCCAATGAAACTCAAAACTGTGGTCCTCAGTCATTCTGTGAAGCATCTCAGACAACACCTCCATACAAAGAACAAACAGATAAGGAGACAACGGGTCTCGTTGACCTAAGCCCCTAGATCTCCGGAACGGCTCTGTCAATTCCCCGTTGACTGCAACGGAGAAACTGGCAGTAGTCACACACTCCATAATGCTCTGAACCAACCAAGGTGCAAACCCAAAGCCCATCAGCACAGTCAGGAGAAAGTACCACTCAACCGAATCATACGCCTTCATGATAGCGATCTTGATCGCACACCTAGGCGGCCCACGATCGAGGTGAAAACCACAAAGGAGCTCCGGCGTCAGAAGAATGTTGTCCCCAATCCTCCTCCCCTTGACAAAAGCGGACTGCTCAGACCCAATCAGTCCCAGAAGCACCTCCCTCACCCGTGTCGCAATGATCCTAGAAATACACTTATACATCGTATTGCAACACGAGATTGGCCTGAAGTCAGTGAGTCTGGTCGGGCCAGTATTCTTCGGGATGAGCGAGAGGATGGTCTCGTTCGCCTCTCAAAGAAGCCACCCATGAGTGAAGAAATCCATTACTGCCAAAGTGACATCCACCCTCACAACCAACCAACTCGACCTGAAGAACTCTGCACTATAGCCATCCGGTCCTGTGGCCTTATGGCGGCCCAATGCAAAGAAAGTTGCTCTGACCTCCTCTGACGTCACCGATGCAACCAAACTTGCTAAAAGGAAGGATCTGCTGTCCCTGAAGCCTCTTAACCCTCGGAGTTGCTGACAGATGAGACCCAAAGTAGTCCCTAGCCTCCGCCATCAACTCGTGCTGACTGCGAATCTCCCTCTCATCCTCACATATCAAAAGGTGTAGATGATTACAACATCATATAAACAATTTTAGAAAAGAGGGTATAAAAAACAAATCATTCCAGAATCTTAATGGAAACATGGTATCCAAATTCTAGCTGAAACTAATTAAACTTTTTTGTTTGGCATTTGCAAGAAACGATTTCTTTGGGCCAGAATTTTTGATTTTGTAATAACATGTGTAAAGCATGGATATCTCCAAAGATGCATCATTAACTCTCTAATCAGTGGATTATGAGTAGCTGTATTCGTTATTAGATGCCCCTAAAGATAAAAAATATGGTCATCAATTATTTCAACTCTCTACGTGTTAGGTAGCCGATGACCAACACACTATCATTGTCGTATCTTGTGTGCATGTATCCTATCAATACGTGTGATTGATCCCACCCAGTGGGAAGTGGCTGTGTTGTTGTTGTTGTTGTTGTTGTTGTTATTGTTGTTGTTGTTGTTGTTGTCAGTTTCCCTTGATGCAAAATTATATAAACAGGTCCTAATTGCAAACATCGAAGAGTATGCTCCTATTGTATATACACCAACAGTGGGCCTTGTGTGTCAGAATTATAGTGGTTTATTCAGAAGGCCACGTGGCATGTTCTTCAG
>JAOWBR010125321.1:0-14013 GCA_028571145.1 Dionaea muscipula
TTTTTCATCCATTTACATCAAATTTCAATCCATTTACATCCATTTCAATCCACAAATATCACAAATAAACCAAATCATTTTGCATTTCAGTCCATTTTAATTCCACAGTACAATAAATCCATTTACATCTATTTTAATTCACAAATACCACAAAATCGAGGATAAATAGAATGAATTTGAGGAAATCGCTCACCGAAAAATCATTGATGGAAATGGATTGAAAAATCAAAAAATCAAAAAATCAATGACGGAGGTCGAAAAATCAGTGATGACGGTGGTGGTCTCGGTGGTGGTGGTGCTCGTTGGTGGTGGTCGTGGTCGGTGGTGGTGTAGTCGTGGTGGGTGACTAGAATCGGCCAAGGAAGAAATCGAAGAGGGAGAAGGAGGAGCTCTCGATTTTAGGTTTGGAAATAAAAGAACGGTGGTTTACCATCGTTCTTTTATTTTTTTGACATGAGAGAGGTCAAACGATAGTATACTATCGTTTTTAGTCACATATAACGATACTATACTATCAAAAGGTTAAATTTGATAAAATAATAATAATAATAATAATAATAATAAGGGTCACACACAAGAGATGTACCTAAAGTAATCGGCAAATTTAATATGTCACTGAGGGATTCGATTAGTGTTACCGTGTCAGTCACACGTCAATCATCTCCTCATCACAATTACGGATGACCAAATCACGAGCATGCAAATTGCAATTAACATGAAAAAATACACCGGGAGAAAAAAGCATAAATGGAAACCCTGAATTTCCCCGCTGGTACCGACCGACGAGCAGGCGCGTTTCGGGGGTCGGCGGACCGGAATTCAACGACGGTCTCTCTACGACGACGGCTTTCTATTCTTTCCGCGTAGGTGGTTTGGTTTCCCTTCTCCTTCTCGCCTCCTCTTTCCGCTTCCATTGATCTCTCTCTCTCTCTTCGTGTGCGTGTCAAATGTGTGTAGTGTAGGCAGGTCTAAAGCTGATCGATTTCTACTCAATCTAGCACGAAATCCTCTGGCTCCATTGGAAAGGTACTCGCTTCCTCAAATTCGAAACGTAGCTTGCTTTGATGTGATTTACTGAAGAAGCAGATAAAGAAGTTGGTTGCAGCGAATCAGCAGCAATGGAGAGTGAACAGGTTAGCAATTTTAGAGATCGCATCGAATGATTGGGAATTCCATGTTGTGATGTTGCTTGAAATATCTGGGTGGATGTTTTGGTTTTTTTGTCTGCAGATAGATCAAGCGTTGATGGTGAAGTTGTCGTTGATTCCTTCAGTGGAAAGAAACAGCCTGCCTCAGTGCAGTATGCTCTGTATCCGATTGAAGTCCTCTTTATGAGGATGATGACTCGCTAAAAATAAAAATAAAATAAAAATCAGCATTCTATAGGATGTGGCATTGTTGCCATTGCAATTACTGAGTTGCATTCATTGGTTTGCCCCCATTCATTCTGCAAGCGGTAGCTTGTTCCGTAGTTGTCCTCATCGTGCAGGAGTTGTTCACGCCCTGTGAAACCTGTGTCTGGAGACTGGGAGTATACCTCGCATGCTCATCGAGCTATTCTTCCACACGGTACTAGAAATGAGGTGAGTGATATGTCTAATGTCTTGTATCTGACTTCCATTAAAGACCATTCGAGTTTCTTGAGTGTTGCTAAATATAACACCATTTTAACTCAAGTCACCACATGTTCGGTAGCTTGTCGGTCGAACGATTCGACCAAATTGATCGAACAGTTCGGTGGTCTTAATCGAACTGTTCGATCAACTTGGCCGAAATGTTCGATTCGGCCGAATTGTTTGGTCAAATGCACCGAACTGTTTCGATCAAGACCACCAAATAAAAAAAGTGGTGGCGTGAGATGTTTCTGTGCTGTATATAGAAAATCTCAAGTTTCTTAGTGCCCTTGTAGGTGGTCAAGAAATGTACTTTCATGGATACAACTGCCGAGTTATGGACAATGATTGATGCTTTACCTACATGTCAATATCTTAGAGGCTTTAACAGAAGCTTTATATTCCATGATGTGGACTCATAGCCCCCCTGGAAGGAAGGACCATTAGTAGTTGATGTGAGCTAAATTTCATCAGAACTTATTCCAAATTCCACTGACTTACTTGAGCACATTGATGAAGTCACTCCGATGCTTTTTTATTCTATTATCTGCTTTTTTACACCAGACCAGATGCATCAGCCCCGGGGGAGGCTCTATGGTTCTTCCTTCCATGGGAGACTCTAGCACAGGACTGGTATACCAGAGCCTAGGATTTCTGTTAATAGATGAATACATGCTGCCTCATAGTCATAGAACCTTTCTCATCATTAGCTAAGGGCATGTGCAACGAAGAGCCAGATGTTTTCCTACTGAACCACCACCCTTACAACAAGTATTCCGAGTGACTGTGGCATGTGTATCAACTGCTTATGAATTGCGGGTGAGGATGATCTAGTGGACTTAAACAAGCAGACAAGCTGTTCTGTTTTGGTAATCAAGCAAGCTATTCTTGACTAAACTCTTCTTGCTGAGTGTTCCCTGTAGCAATGGGAATTTTTAGGTCAAAATCATCTCGCGAACGAGAGGAACAGGGAATGACGAAGGATAAGTAGGTCACTAGTCAAGATTCAGCACTCTGTGTTTGCTTGGTTGTGCTGATAACTACACTTCATGTCCATGAGTTATGTTTCTTCTCACGGGCGGTTATGATGCATCCATGCAGGTAATAAACATTACTGCTCCTCTCACTTCTATACTCAAGATGATAAATGATGGTTTATAAATGTCATTGTTGAAAGCATATCCTCTGCTATGCAAAAGCTGGAACTGAGGTACTACACATGACTCCCTATGATAGTATGATTGTTCCTTTTATAAAACCTCTAGTGTTCCAGTGTAAATCTCTTCCTGTGTGTTCCATTTTCTTTTCCAGTTCTTGTTTCTTGGTAGCATTTACTTGTCAGTCATGTTTTTACCACAAAATGATGGGTTGTACTCCATATTCATTAAGCTGTACTTGGAGATCCTTCTAGTTGATGGACCCCCCCAACTGAACTAACTAATTCAGCACCCCTTTCGTGCTTCTCGACTCTTTCGGCATTATATACTGCTCCCCAAGAAAAATACATGTTACTGTTTTCATGCTTTTGGTGGATGCCACAATCCAAGCTCCTGCCCTCGGTAGACCAAATCATTTCTGGGTTCGGACCAGACTGAATAGAAATTTTAGGGGACAGTTGGGTTCTCAAATCCTAAACCCGGGTTGGACCCGGCCTTTGAGAAAAACGGGCTGGATTTGAGTCCTAGAAAAACTAAAACCCAAATTCGGCCTAAAAATTAAATGGACTGAACTCAGTTTGATCAGCTTAAGCCCTTGATATACACTAGCCCTTCATGACTATCACCTTCAGCAACTGTCACTTGGGTGTTGAAATTCGATTGGAGTGTGAACCATTGTGAGCCTTCAAGTCTGAAAATTTTGAAGATTATTTTCTGTACTTCCATCAAATACAACAAATACAATGCTGCAAATATTACAAGAAACCCTAATGAAATATGACCAAAAAGATCAGTAACTAAGGTGTTACACAAACTAATATACAAGGGGGGCAAAGATGATGGCCTTTGGCACCCCGCTAAACAGCATATACCTACTGCTAACTCCCTACATGCTCCAAGAATCTTCCTCTCCAACAACATTTCCTTTCCCATTTCCGTTGCCTGTTGCTGTTGCCACCACTGCTGCCGACAATGCAGCTGCATGGGTATTGGCAAAGTGCGACTTGAGCACTGCAACAGGATCGGAAATTCCATTACTATCTGAGGCTTCTACCTTTACAACATTAAGCTTAAGCACTCCCATGTCATCAGACTGTTTACTTGGGCCATCATCATAGCCCCTTTGATGTAAATCTACTAACAATTCCTGCCTCTGCAACGACTCTAATCTGAACGGGTCCTTATTGTCTAGGCTCTTCTGAAGTTCTGTGACAACTCCATTGCGTCCGGAAGTCTCCCTCGATGAGAAGACCGATGCTCCATTCAAGAGGCATTCCTTCTTGTTCAGGGTCCGCTGCTGCTGCTCCTGCTGCTGCTCCATCCTTGATGAGGGCTGTAAAAGGTTCCCAAATGCTGGATATTTTGCCAATATCATCGCAGAGTCTGGCAATGATGAACTCGTCCTATTCCGAAGACCACAGCTCTCCATAGGGGAATTCTTAATAATGTCCATATGGCTTACACCATCACATTTTGGTACAATGGACTCTTCATTCAAGTTGTGATTGACAAATTCCTTGACATCCAAAAGGCTGACTGAACTAGGATGCAGCATGCCATTGTCCTCCTTTACTGTAACTTTGGACCGTGATTTGCACATGGATGAGGGCATACCGAGAATTTTCCCAAATAACTTGACGTCACCATTCCTGCACGGCCTGTTCACATCAAATGGATGCGGTAACTGGTCCTCTGACTCCTCCGATTCAACAATAGTTCCAGGCAAGAAATTCAGTTCAGTGACTGAATTCTGGGCCACTGAACTTTTACATTTTCTCAGGTACGAGACTTGAAGCGGCTGGACATCACTCTCTGTACTTGAACCAGTTTCCACAGGTGAAAGATGCTCCAGACTGAGATTTCCATTAACTTCTGCCTTGATTGATTCATCATGACCCAGTGAACCCTGCTCTGATGACAGAGGGAGGACAACTGCGTTTTGATTAAGTACATCATCCTTGGACGACATTTCTGCAGAAGAAATCTCTTGATTTCCTACACATTTGCTCACCGATTCCAACTCCACTGGATTCTCATCAACTCTACTCAGAACATTATTCTCCATGGAAGCAACTGAGGCAGAAGAGCCTGAAACTCCGAAAACTTCAGCAACTGAATCACTAGAATCCACTATTGTCGTATCACACCCAATACCTTTCTCCTTTGCAGCACCTAAAGCAACATCAACAACTGTATCATCCTGATTCTGTGATGCTGCAGGCTTTTCAACTACATTAACCGTGACTTCACCATCAAAATTAGTATGGCATAAATCGTTAGTCTTTTGATCGTCCAGAGGCCGATGCTCCAGCTTTCTGATATCATAGTGATCCGATAACTTCATATCACACTGCAGATCTGTGGCCTTACAGCTCATCTCCTCCTCACGCTCTTTATCTGATATAGACACAAGTGAGTCCTCATCCATCCTCGAGCCAGATTTATCACTGGATACTACTGAACCAGCCTCAATAACACATGCATCATCACTGTAGTTTCCACTGCTATTTGCATCATCATTAACCGGGGTTTGCTCAATCACAGGACCAGGGCATACTGTCTCCAATCCAAGGCATTTCCTTGCCTTACTGAAGAATACCTTGCATTGATCTCTTGACTTTGTTCGAACCCGTCTTGAAATCAACAAAAAGTCCTTGCCATAGGTTTTGAAAGCTTGAACAAAGAGACATTTTTCATCATCTGTCCAATCCACAGGATCCATCTCACCACAGCTTTCATCTGAACAGGTCTCTTCATCAATAATATTTTGAGTAACTTCTGGTGTCAAAGGATGTCTGGAAGACGAACTAAACCTTTGGCACTTCAAATCCTGGCAGGCTTCCACTGGATCAGCTGAACTGGTGATGCAAGAACTCACTGCCTCGGATGACAAGGAACCACAAATTCCAGCCAACACATCAGCAGCAAAAGCTTCTCTTTCATCTTCAACATTATAACTACTTGACCTTTCTATGCTGTTGCTAACTCCTCTCAACTTACCATTGAATCTTCTTGACATCGATTTTGCTGCTTCCAAGCTGGCTTCTTCATGAGCTGCAAGGGCAGAAGCCTCCCCCAATAAATCAAGGGAAACAGAATTCATCTCCCTAGCCCACCTCTTACCTGATGCCACCAAATAAGTATTAGCAGAATTCTCCAGCTTCCTTAATTCCGGCTTCTTTTTTGTCCTCTCAAAGGATTCCGATTTGTGATTCTTATAGTAAAACTCAACGCAGTCAGCAGCTGTCTTGTGATCAAGAAAAGAAGCAATCTTTCTGAAATCCTTCCCGATATTAGCCAGCTTATCAATAAAAACTTCCTTTTCCGCAGCAGTCCAAGGATTGATCAAGCCTCTCTCCTTCTCAACTGCACATGGATCCTCAACTAATCCATTGTAAGATATGAACCTTGAAAACACCTTCTCCTTCTCATCCAAGATTAAAGCTGGCATTTTCAAGTTATCCCTATAGAGTTTCATCTGTGAATCTGAAAGCAGATTGCTTGTGAAAGTGACCATCTCAGTCATAGGAACCAAACTCAAACTCCCAGCTGGAAATAATCCATGTAGACAAAAAAGGGAAACAAAATCACATTAATATGAGAAGCAAGGAAATTAATTCGGTCATTAAAAAGAAGAAACTCAACATTAACTAGCTATGCTGGCTTCGCAGAGCAATCATGTGAATCAACTTAGAGCGAAGCATTAATGCCCAAAGGCATGCTAGCCACACAGTTAGTGTAGGAGCCACATATCAACTATCACATTTTAGTCAAACAATATGTATTACAAAGCATTGAAAGACTCTAAAACTGCAGAAAAAATACAATCTGCAAGAACAATAAGCGAAGAGGATAACTACACAAAATTTAGCCAATACACTACCATGACAAAGCAAAGTACTGGCACATACTTCATCCGATGCACACGAGAATGATCCCTTCTCAGACACCATGATACAGCTGTAGGAAGTATCTCAGGAAAAATGCTTACAAACCCCATCATTGAGGGTATATCTCACAAAAAATGACTTCAAAACACTAATGTGAACTCCAAGCAGGGTAACCTAACATTCCAACTAAGGCGGCAATTAGGCAACTGATCGTGGTGCACAAAATTGTAAACATAGGGCCTTTCAAAAATTCTTTTCCAAGTCGTTAAGAAAATCATTCAAGGAAGAACACATTGAATTGAATATATCAGCAGAGTGACCATAGAATATAAAACGTGAATAGGAAACAGGAGCAAGTCATGAAGACCATATCTGCACGATGTTATCAAGAAGATTGATCTTACCTGGGGAAGCAAACCGAGAACGAATAGACGATCGATACTTCTGATGCCCATTATGCAAGATCCGTAAGCTTTGTTCCAACTTCTTTTGCGACTTCGCACGGTGTTTCCTCACAGAAAGCAAGCGGAGATCCTCCTTCCAGAGATGCTGAAAGGCCCTATGTTTAAGGTAAATGACTTTTTCCTTGAATTTGAGGAATTGCTTCCTCAGCAAAAACTTGTTTTTTATTAATAACTTAGTTTTCCCACATGGAACTCTGGCTAGGCTCACATTGTCGACCTGGTAATCACATGTTGCCAGTGACTTGAGAAACAGTTCAGCGGCGGCATTTGCTGCAGCCACTTTATTTGATGCCAATATTTTATTGCACCTATCATTCTCTACAGCAGTTGGACATTCATTACCTCCATTGTATATGTCCCTCTCTTGAACCATCTTACTGCTATCACCATCTGATGGCCCTGCTATCTTCTTAATGTCAGAGGAGGAAGCAAGAGGGTAACTTCCAAGGATGGTTGATTTAACATCAACAATAAGCGCACAGCAAATACTTTTCTGTTCATCAGGAGATTTTGACTTTTCCAAACATTGAGGTTCAACGAACTTGGATGCAACAGGAACAGTACCATGACTGACCACTACTACACCTTTCTGTTCATTATGAGTTATTTCAATAGCATTACCACAAGGAGCAACCATCTCCTGAATATTTACTCCAGATTGGACAACTTCCTGACTAGGAGGCTCCAGGATCACATTCACTTCATTCGGTAATTGTTCCATACAATCCATGGACAAGGAGCCTGATGACACTGGATGCAGGCTTTCTCTACCAGGTTCTGACCTCAATGACTTGAGTTCAGTCTCTAGTGAATCAATCTCAGACTCTGTACGCTCCAACGCCTTCGTAATGTCTCTTTTCCATAACATCAATCTACCTTGTGCTGAAGTTTTTACAAAACCTGCATCTACAGAATTTTGATCTTCAGATTGTAGCAGTTCTACAAGCATGGCATTCAAATTTGTGATGGAACCAGGATCGAAGTCCTCAAGGTTGAAAGAAGAAGAAGCATTCTGAATATCAGGGACAGTAAGTGGTGATGCACTCATATTACTAGCATCAATCTCAATGTCAGCAACCTCTGTTGATAGTTTCTCTTCCAACCCTGCAACAAAAAGTAAAAAGAATCATCAGAATTATATGATCCATGGAAAACTTCACGATGATCAGAATTAAAATAGGTACAGTACAGCCCCTGAATCTAAGCATGTCAAAGTAACAACAAAGTCAGAGCAAAGTAACTCAGCTCAGTTAATTTATAGCCTTTGTTGATATTGGATGAAGATAAAACCATCCACTTAACCAATGGCAGCATAATTCTCAAAACAACAATACCCTACCCCCACACTAGCAAGGGAATGCTTGTGTCATGTGACCAGGGAACACAGCTTTAAATCATATATTCTCAGCATAACTTATTTGTCGGTTCATCATATGTTCCTCTGGCAAGAAGTCAGTGTATAGTTTTCACAGCAGTTGTAACACCTATCAGATGAGTCAACTTTATCCGATGCCACCAGTGACCTTAAATGGCAAAAGGACAACCTGCAATGCGCAATATCTAAGTCGAAGAGGCTTTTAGCATAGACCTGAAAACAATGGCAATGGCAATACAAAGGCAGTCCCCTATATTTGTGAAGGTTGGCTCACAAGTACGACTAAGACACTGGAAGAAAATTGTCTTCTCGCAACATCTATTTACCTAATCCTATGTGAAGCCATGCCAATCAGACTTTCAGACAAGGTATCATCAAACTTATGGCCAAAAGTAAGCAGACTGATGGGATTGTCAGCATGGTCTCAAACACAATAAAAATGATAACTGAAAACTAGCAGCACGGCTCACGATAGGGCATATTCATTGTCTAAACATAGGTACAATATCACTTGGATCAATTATCGTCTTACAAAAAGAAGCTTCTATAGCAGTTCCTGATTACATATCATAAATGGCCACAACCTTTTAACTCCAAAGCACAATTGTCCCTGGAAAATGGAGATAATGATGAAATTGCTTCCAAAATATTCCCCGTGTGTGAGTGAAATCATAGGTGCAAGTTTAAGTTTATAAGAAGAGCCAATCACAGAAATTTATTCCATCCTCCAAGTGTACCCCACCCATTGCCCTTGTTCATCATAAATAGCACAGCAGAGCATATGATTTCAAGTGGATCAGTTTTAATTCCACAGTTCACACTTGCTCAAAGGGAAATCCATGGGTGGGCAGAGACCATTCTAGATGATGGTAAGGCTAAAATCATTGTTGATAATTTATCTAAGAGTTTAAGCTTCAGCGATGGGCTACATGCAACAAGAGCAGGCAATTAAGCCTTCTAATGTTGCACTCCCAAATACTCAGTCTTCCCAACAACTATAATCCAACACATGGGATCAGGAGGCCTGTGGGATATTCATTTTTCCAAAGAGAAATGCATGCTAGGAGTATTACTTAGTTTGATTCCTTGACACAGATCCACTAATGGTGTAATTCTGTTAACCCCAAAAAACCATATCAATGATCTAAAGTCAACAATCTTGTGTGACACTAGAACTCTACAAATTAGTCTTGCAAACTTGAAACATTTAATAGTGCCCACGATGCTCTATCAGACCTCTGAAATGCACAGCTCCAACAAATATATGCTCCCTCCATTTCATATTGCATGAACCTCATAAGGAAACGCTAACTAAGAAATCAGTACTTAATGTTAAGATCAACTTTCTTCCACACAAATTTTCAAGATTAACATATTCAGCAGATGCTCTTAATGTTATTTCCTTCTTCAAGCTAAAGTTAAAATCACAAACTAATCACTCGGTGATATCTTAGACAAAATCTTCCTTAGAAGGAAAAAAGACCATCGAATATGGATTGGAGGGGGTACCGGAACATCAAAAGCTTAATTTGAAACTTCCAGCAAAAAGACACAGATGCCAAGGAAACCCACTCTTTCACAATAAGACCAACTTTTTCAACCATATACAGCATGTATAAGGATCACTTGTTACCTGGTGACGAACAGCATGCAACAGATGATGGAGTCGTAGGAGATACACAATCAGCAAAGCCCGCAAGCTTAGGACTCCTATTAGCATGGCTCGATGTAACTGAGCGAGATGGTTCAGTATAATGAGCACATAAAGTTTCTGTGATGTTGTTTGCATTGTCATCAGGGCCTTCAACTTTCTTCTTCTCATACTTAGCCAAGCCTTCACCCCACCCTAGACGTGGCTTCTTCCTTGAACTTGCGTCTTCTGAAGGAGCATCAGAGGTAGCGCATGCAGAAGGATCTCCCTGTAGTGATTCAACAGGAGTAGCATCTTCAGGAAATATCTCACCCCTCGTGTCACTAGATTCACCACCAATACTCCTTGAGCTGGTTGAGTGGCTAAAACTGGAATTTCTAGAAGTCAATATTCCAGTTCGAGACCACTTTAGAGGCCTCCAATCTGTACCCAATGAGGTTTCCTGGTCAACTCTCTGGCCCGGGCCCATGCCAGACCCATTTCCATCAGTTGGCTTGCCAGCCTGGTGCTTATGATGATGTTCATTAAAAGTGTTCATGGAATCAGTACGAGGAGAGACATGCACAAGCACATCATCAACCAACCTCTGGTCATTCACATCATGTTGTCTGGCTGAAGCACTAACAGATGCACCATGCTGGTGGTGGTTATTTTCCCAAGCAGGTCCTCTCCACTCCCTTTGGTTAAAAGTACCTCTGTTTTCCCTATAGTTTCGTAGATACCTCCCATCTCCCCGGGGTCCATATGCTCTGAATCCGTCATCTTCCAAAAACCTATTACCAGACCGATGAATTGAGTATCCATAATGAGGTTCATCGGGATACACATGCCACCCGCCCTGTTTTCCATGACCTTCAGCAGAAAATTCAATAGGAATAACAGAAGAACAAACAAACAAGAAAACACCGAAAGTCAGCATCATGGAGAAGAAAGCACATCTAAAAAGACATGTTCGGTTTATACATAAAAGATTCACTCTGTTGCAACACATGTTCGGTTTCACAATATACACAAATGAAACTGGAATACAAGGAACTTCACCGAAAGACTGTCTCAAGAATTTCTTAGCCTGAAATTACCTATCTGGAGTCTGAAAAGGGAAAGAGGAAAATCACACAGCACCAGATCCAAAACCAACAAAGATTGAAGTACAATAAGCATGCAGATCGACAGAGAACTAGAACTCCGCACAGAGTCAATCCATAATTTACAGGTAAAATCAATTACTCCACTCACAGCACTGGCTCTCCAGGCCATCTTTCTAAACAAAATCTCAGCTCCCAATCGAGACGGGAAAAATTGATAGGCTAAAAGCTCTCTAACCCTAGATCTGCTTCCTTCCATGAATTCTGATGATTCCTAATAATCCCTCGGAGATAAAATCAGATCCCGAGAAAAAAAAAAAAACAAAAAAATACAAACACGGACACATAACAAAACAGGTGTAGAACAACAAGACAAGAGAAAAGGAGAGAGCGAAAGGGTACACTGACCAGGAGGGTGGCGGAAGTCGGGGCCAAAACCCCAGCGGGAGAACTCGCCCCGGGATCCATAAGAGTCTCTCCATCTGGCAGCGGGAGGGGGCGGAGGCGGTGGCCCTAAATAGGACGATTCAGAGGGTCGCTCGTGGCTATGCCTCCTCTCCCTGAAGAACTCCTTCCGATCTGCCCAAGGCAATGGCTCCAGCGGCATGGAATTCTTCTCAAAGATCGCATCGGGCAAACAAGCCAGACGCTCAACTCAGCAGCATCAGCAGGCAAAACGATTATCCATAATAAAAGCTGCAGAGCTAGAGAGAAGACGAAAAATCAAGCCGTTTCAGCTCCAGAAGATGAAGAAGCTGGAGACGGCGGAGGAGCAGCAGGAGGGAGAGTGACTATGGAGGAGGAGGAGGAGATCTAGAAGGTGCAGAAAGCGGTGGTGGGACGGCGGCAATAGCTTCCAGAGTCGCCTTGTCTGCTGCGCTGCTGGTGCTGCGACTGCGAGGGTGCTGGGGAGGAGATTAGGTTTGAGGGGGCAATGCCGGACTTGTGAGAGAGAGATGGGAGAGATGAGACGATAAGAGAGAGAGAGAGGTGATGAAAAGGCCGCAAGAGGCTTGAGGAGAGAGAATGGTAACTCAACGGGGTTATTAACTCCAATTAAATCTCCGCGTCAAGTCCGGTTCAAAATCAAGGGTTTCCTTTTTTGTCCTTTTTTTCTTTTTGCTCCAGCAAGGGTTTCCCTTTTAGTTTTGGTTATTTCTTTTTCTTTAGTGCATCTCCAACCATGTAAAATCCAATTTTTTTCTCATCTCTCAATATTCACACTCTATATTTTATTTATATTTAAAAAATTATTATATTTTCTTTTATTATTGGCACACTTAATTTTTTTAAAATTTTAAAAATTTTATTTGAAACTGTATATTTAGAGTGTACTATATTGATATTCTAAAAATTATTATACAATACACTCATAATATATTTATAATCTAACCCTCAACCTTCCATTCACACTTTAAATTTTTATTCACACTCTAAAAATTATTAAACAATACTTTTACTATTCACCTAATCTAAAAACTCTAAAATTTCATCACCGTTCGTGATGCTCTTAATTCCGTCCGGGTCAAGTCACACGAAGTAAATCATGAATGATCATCATAGTTTTTTTTTAAAAAAAATATTATTTATCTTTTCATTTTAAAATATAAACTTTTATAAATAAAATTAAACTACCTTAAATTTATAATAAAAAAAAAAGAAATCCTATTATTATTTAATTTTTGTTTTGTTTAAAATATTATAGTTCTCGTGTAGCATCCCATTTTTTCATTAACACGACTCATAGTTATAACAATAAAACCGGGATAGCACACTTGATATGGACATGGATTTTGCATGAGATTTGGTTAGGGTTCAAACCCCACATGTGTAGATTTTTGGGCCCAATTTGATTTTGGGGTTGTATTGAGTGTGGGAAGTTACCCAATTACCCCCTTGGCAACCCTAAACCCTCATTTTATTTCCCTTGAATCCCCTTTGACCAGCCTACACCCCATTTCTTCCTCTTCCTCTTCGTGCATCACTTCCTCTCCCCATATCCATTTTCCCTTCTTCATCTTATTCACTTCCCTTCACTTGCTAGAGCTGGAGAAGGATCATTAAGACTTGGGAGAGGAGATTTCCATCATCTTCACCATCTTCACCTCCATTCATCCAATCAAAGGTGAGAGTTTTGGTTTTCACCTTCTTGAGCTAAATCCATGGTGGTGACTTGTTTGGTTGTTATGAGAGGCTTGGGTTTGTGTCATTAGCATGTCGATGTGTCGATTAAGGGTGTGGGAATGTCCATTTACGGATTTATTGTTTGACATTGTTGGATTTGGGGGTTTTATGGTGATTTTGTGTTAAACCCTTCATTTTCGTCCATGGGATTGTGTACTATGTTTGGGGTAGTCTTGGACCATGTTTTTAGTTGATTTTCATGTCATTTCATATGCCAACGTGGTTAGGATTGAGTGGGTTTGCATTGGATGAAGTTTGATTGAGTTTGGATGTGTTTTGATGCGTTTTTTGGCAATTCTGGGCAAAACACGCCCATGCCCACGGGCATGGCCGTGTTTCGGGTAAAGCTGGCCAAGGTGTGTTTGGCCTGGACGAAACACGGACGTGCCCAGCCTGGGCACGGCCATGTTTTAATTAAATCTCGCGTGCACAAAAGTTCAGAGGAGAACACGGCCGGATTGGGTGGGGCGTGCCCACGGGCACGGTCGTGTTCTCCCCAGATTGCCCATGAAGGTGTTTTTCACCCTGTTTTCGATCGTGCGTCGCTCTCGAATTGCTTGGGACGCGTCCATGACTTGTTAGATGCGTTGTTAG
>JAOWBR010125432.1:0-23390 GCA_028571145.1 Dionaea muscipula
GTCTTTGCATTGGCCTTGTGAGTTGGAGTGTGGAAATTGGTGAGCTAACTTGAACATGATAAATGAGAAAGGATTGAGATTACAGTCGATCGAGACTGAGATTACCGTCAAGGATGAGATTACATCCGACAAGTCCGAGGGTTATATTCGAATTAGAGTGACCTCGGCTATGTGGCCAGAATGGGATTACATTCCGTCACCCGCATGACACAACGTCCATGGGGATTCTGCTAGCTACGGATGACTCGGACGGTGCCTTCGTCGTTGTACGTATTCCGATCGCCATACCGGTGTACGCGCCAAGTAGGGCGGGGACCCCACCATTGTGTAATGATTTGGTGATGGCAAATAATAATGAATTGTGTACGTTAACCCGGTCATACGTGTGATTAAAGGGAACTGTGATTTTAAGCTGTTGACTGAGACCTTAGATCTGATTAGATCATTTGTTTCATCTTGATTATCTATCATCTGTTGTTGGTCTCAGTCTTTGTTTCAACTTCCTATGGGTGATGTGTTATACACTTGTGACGGCCATGTTTCTGCGTATTGATCTATGGCTTGCTCTTAATTGGTACTCGGTCTGTCACTCAGTTTCTTGATCTCATTCCATAGGTTAGAACTTTTAACCGTGTCGGTGGTCCCCTTCTGTTTTTCCCTGACCATCTCTGGGCTCCGGATTAAGATGGTCGGGTTATTACTTACGTTTGATTTGAACCACCACCACAACCCCATGGAATTCTTATACTTTATATTGTTTATCTAGCATGATTTGATCCTATTTATCTCACCCTGTGTACACCCCCTTTACGTTGTGATTTCAGGTGATTGATTGGCTAGGAGGATGCGGCGGGGAGACGGCGCGGCTCTTAGGATTGTTATCATTTAGTTATTTAGTACTTTATTTTGATACTTGAGTTGGTCACATGTTTTGCGTGACTTATCTTTATTGATTTAGACTTTCCGTATTAGTGGTTGATTGTGAGACTTTAGCCATTCATGTTGATGACTTCCGCATTGGGTTATGAGTTTGATTATGGTTTTCCACCCACTTGTGAATGGTTAGACCTTTGGTCCGTTTTGGTGATCCCCTTGTTTTAGGTTTATTGTTTTCCTTCGGATTGGACTAGGGGGTTGGTTTGGAGGTTTAAGCTTGTGCGGTCCATATAGGGGTCCACGGGGCGTACGCCCGTCCACCCGGGGTGGGGTGTGACATGACTCGCTTGTGTGTCCTCCATGTGTTCTGCAGCTCCTCGAGTAGGCGCCTGCATGATGATGTTAGGCGCCTGCCAAGCTTGACCTTCACCTCCACGAATGCACATTATGCTCCGATTCGATTCATCGATGCTTCCGCTTGATCTCCCAATGTGTGCTTGAGTCAAAATACATCGAACAAGCCCCATCTGCGCGTCTTGAAGTGCTTTGGCACGAGCTCTCATAACCGGGCCATCCGTGACTCGAATCATCTTATCCCCATCCGCTCGTGAGCCGACCGGAATCGCGTCATCCCCCTCCTCTTGAGAAGGATTTGTCCTCAAATCTGGGCCATCACCTGAAACGAAATGACTTAAATCAGTAACATTAAAAGTGGAACTGACACCATACTCATCGGGTAAGTCAATCTTGTAAGCATTGTCATTAATTCGTTCTAGCACTTGAAACAGTCCATCTCCTCGAGGCAACAATTTTGAACTTCGCTCCATAGGAAAACACTCTTTCCAAAAGTGCACCCACACCCAATCTCCTGGTTCAAATATAACTTCTCGTCGTCCCTTGTTTGCTTGCTTAGCGTAACGTTCCGTCTGACGCTCAATGTTCAACCGGGCATGCTCATGTACCTGTTTGACAATCTCAGCTCTGCGCCTACCATCTAGATTCACATGGTCAGTTATAGGTAAAGGGGACAAATCAAGGGGAGTCAAGGGATTAAAACCATAGACAATCTCAAAAGGCGACATCTTGGTAGTCGAATGCAAAGTGCGATTATAGGCAAATTCAATATGCAGTAAACAATCTTTCCAAGCCTTGAGATTTGTTTCAATAACAACTCGAAGTAAAGTAGACAAGGTCCTATTGACTGATTCGGTTTGGCCATCGGTTTGTGGGTGATAAGTAGTCGAAAACAACAACTTGGTCCCCAATTTAGACCACAAACTCTTCCAAAAATAACTTAAGAATTTTGCATCGTGATCCGACACAATTGTGCGGGGCATTCCATGTAAACGCATGCACTATCTCTTTAAAGAACAAGTTTGCAATATGCATGGCATCATCGGTTTTATGACAAGTAATGAAGTGTGCCATTTTTGAGAAACGTTCAACAACCACAAAAATAGAGTCTTTTCCAGTTTTTGTTCTAGGTAAGCCTAACACGAAATCCATGGAAACAACAACCCAAGGTTCACTAGGAATGGGCAAAGGGGTGTATAAGCCGTGAGGTTGCACTCGTGATTCAGCTTGCCTACATGAGATGCATCTACCATAAATTCTCTCGATATCTCGTTTCATGTGAGGCCAATCAAAATGTTTTTGCAAAATTCCTAAAGTTTTGGCCACACTAAAATGTCCTATTAATCCCCCATTGTCCCTCACTAACAGTTCACGTATGAAACAATTAGGCACGCACAAGTTATTGCAACGGAAGAAAAAACCATCATGCTTATAATAGTTACCACTAGGGAAATTTTCACACAGCCCAAACAATTCACCAAAATCATTATCAGACGTGTATAAACCCTTAATATATTTAAAACCAAGCAGTTTAGCGTCTAAAGTGGATAATAGAGTATACCTGCGTGATAGAGCATTGACCACTACGTTCTCTTTACCCTGCTTTTAGCGGATGACGTAAGAAAACGTCTCGATAAATTTCACCCACCGAGCATGCCTCCGATTTAGTTTATGTTGTCCTTTGAGGTGCTTCAATGACTCATGATCAGTATGAATGACGAACTCCTTTGGCCACAAATAATGTTGCCACGTCTCCCATGCTCGAACCAAAGCATGTAACTCCTTGTCATACGTCGGGTAATTTAACGATGCTCCACTTAGCTTCTCACTGAAATAGGCAATGGGTCTTCCTTCCTCTGACAAAACAGCACCAATACCAATTCCTGAAGCATCGCATTCTATTTCAAAAGCTTTATCAAAATTTAGTAATGATAAAAGAAGAGCATACGATAACTTCCCTTTCAAAAGTTGAAAAGCATTCTCTTGCTCTTCACCCCAATAGAACCCAACATTCTTCTTTATTACCTCTGTCAAACACTACAAGAAAACAGAGAAATAGCCACGAAATTTAGCTACCAACAATTATCCGTATCTAAATTACCACGTAATAGACACCATTTAGACACAACAATTTCTGTAGATAATTTTAAAAATATAGATACGAATTAGACACCATAATTTCCATAGCTAAAATCTCCCGTCTCAAATTCGTATCTAAAATTGGCGCGAGTGATGTGCCAATAACAATAGCCACGAAATAGAAACGAACTATTTTCGAGTCTAAAAATATTGGTCTCTATTTGGTGTCTAAATTAATTTTTATCAATAACGATATTAGACACTACATATTTCGTGTCCAACTCGTGTCTAATATTATTGGACTTTATTTAATTTATAATTTAATTTTTATTTATAACTCATTAGATACGATATCATTGGTGTCCAAATCGTTTCTAATTTAAATTATGTAAAAATCAACAAACCCTAAATTTTCAACAAGATAAAATTATGTGATAAAATTACCCTACACCCTAAATTCGATATGTTATAGTGACTGCTATTAAAATTCGATAAAATTCGATAAAATTACCCTACACCATTGTATATGTTATAGTGACTACTATTAAAATTCGATATTAACGTTGATTACTATTATTAGTGAGTAAAAATTATCAAAAATTATTTATTTAAAATAAGTAAGTAAGTAAATAAATTAAATAAAAATAAAAAATTATATTGGTTAAGTTAATTATAATCGTTTAATTAATTATAGGTTGTGGACATTATTTTGATGAATAATTCATGGTAAATAGCTAATTTAAACCTAAATTTAACTAAAGTAAAATAAAAACATAAATCTAATTACATTATAATAAAACCTAAACCTACTATTCATCTTCTCACACATACAAAATCACTCTCTCCCGAAGGCCTCTCCAGCGGCACAGAACAGAGGCGCGTGGCGGGCAATGGCGGCGGGCGTTGGCGGACGAGGTGGTGGCGAATCGGGCCATGGCGACGAGGCACGGCAGCCCAATCGACGGTGATGTCGAGCGACGAGTGGGAAAGGAGCCAAGGGAATCGACGAGATCTCACTGAATTCGAACGAATCTGAGTCGGTACAGTGTCGATCTAATTTCATTTAGCGTCGATTTAACCTCTTATGTGTTGATTTTGTTGAGTGTTATGGATTTGGGAAGATTTTTAGTTATCGATTTGCAGCCGTTGCTGATTGTTGGCTTGTAGGTGTTGGGTGGCGAGTCTCTGCGACTGGAGGTCGGCGATGGGTGTGGCACCGGCGGCAAGGCTGGGCTACAGCAGGACGGTCGTCAGGGGTGGTTCGGGAGGCGATTGTGGCTGCGGGTGGCGGCCCAGAGGCTGTGGTTGTCTTATTCAGGACAAAATTATCTTATTCAGGACAGGCAATTCTTCGTATTCGGGATCTCATAAACATTGGATAGATTCTCCTTCCAGTTCTGAGCTCATGTCCTCTTCTCCTCCTCTCTTTGTTGGGTACAAGGTAAAATTATCTTACTGCCAATTCAAAATCTATCTCTATCTTTGTTCAGTGTTACTCATGTCCTCTTCTTCTCCTTATCCTTTCTATATTGTTTGTTTTGGGAGGTATGCACATGATGGATATATTCTCTTCATCTTTTGGTTAATGTTTAAGCTTCTTGGCTGTTTGTGTAGGTTCATCTGGAAGTCATCTATTGTGACTAACTTTTGGTTTCAGTTTCATGAGGATATCATGGTTGTACTATGAACTCCTTCATATCATGTATGTCTGTTAATTACTTGGTGTTAGAATTTGAATTAGTAGCCATGTTTGGGATTTATCATTCTTCAATGAATTCGGCAGGTTGAGCTAGTGACTCCCGAGGTTGCCCAAAGAAACTATGGTTTTGTGTCAAATCCATATCAGCAACAAACAAAGCTCTAATAAAGTATCAACATATTTTGTTGCTTATTGCCTCCCAAGTTACAATTAGAGCCTTTCATCCAGGATTAAATAATCAGAATGGGTAGGTTTATTTGGGATTAGAAGATTGGAGGAGATTTTGGGAACAAAGGTTTAAATCAGGCAGCAGTTATTTTCACTCAAACATACCACCATTCACTTTAAGTTCAGACATTATTTATGTGATCTGTGATGGCTTCTACTTGTAAAAGCACATGCTTCATTACTTTCTCACCAAAATATGATTCAGTGATCGCTCTATGTGCTTGTCTGTGTGTACAGATAATCTACCTTTTGAATTCAAGGCACTTGAGTTGGCTTTGGAACTAACGTGCATGTCCCTGGATGCCCAGGTATTTAAAAAAGCAGTGTCCATGTATCCATCAGTTACAATATTTTATAAGGAGGACTAGTGTCTGGTTTAAGATATGATAGAAGGGAGGTCCAGTACTCCAGTGGTGGAAATACAACACTAATTAAGATCTAGTCATAGGATTTCATTTGATATACTTCCATAATCGAGGAGTTCCGTGACATAGTAACGTATTGCTAATCTGTGCACGTGATAAGATTTTAGTTCCAACAGTAAAAATATTTCTTAAAGTTGGTCATATATATTCTGCTCAAGAGCTTGAATGTCCAAGGAAACTGATATATATTTTTTTGTAGGCAAAGCAATTGGCTGTGGAGATAAACCCTGTGATGGATGAACTGGCGTCATCTATTAGTACCTTGAATCTTGAACAAGTTCGGAGATTCAAAGGCTATCTCCTTGGTTTGACCCAACGAGTGCAGAAGGTAAAAGAATTATTAATTATGGAGATCTCCTCCAATATTCCACCCAGTTTTACAGTATTAATTATTACTGCATGCTAGTGAGTACTGTTTCCTTAGTAGTTAAGCTCTAAAGGCTGAATTTTCAGGTGCGTGATGAAATAGAGCATCTAATGGATGATGATGGAGACATGGCAGAGATGTATCTCACGGAAAAGAAACAAAGAATGGAATCTTATGCATCCAGTGATTCATGCGTACAAGATGATGACACCGAAGCGTACTTCTCCACGAGTGTAAAAGTGGTGTCAAAATCTGCCCCCGTTTCACCCGTTTCACCAATGATGTCAGCTAAGGATGGTAGGAGATTGCAGAGGGCCTTCAGCAGCATTACCAGTTCAAGCAGACGTGAAAGCCTTCTGAGTTCATCGGATGAGGGGGAGGACATCGTACAACTTGAAATGTTGCTTGAAGCATACTTTGTTGTCATTGAT
This sequence comes from Dionaea muscipula, assembly GCA_028571145.1. Taxonomy (NCBI): domain Eukaryota; kingdom Viridiplantae; phylum Streptophyta; class Magnoliopsida; order Caryophyllales; family Droseraceae; genus Dionaea; species Dionaea muscipula. The sequence continues at coordinate 6,460 of JAOWBR010125432.1, forward strand.
CATACCTTGAGCAATTTGTTCTCGGTAAGAGCTTGAGCTTTCTCTTTCTCTTATTAATATGATGATAAATTCCTAGAAATAGTAGGTAGCTCCACCACCACCACCGCCACCACCATGTTGGCTGCAGGCTAAATTTATGTGATCCCTGCTTGCTTGGAGGAAACTAATACTAATTCTGCTGTTCATTTGGCGATGCAGCTCAAGGAGTATATTGATGATACCGAAGACTTTATCAACATTAAGCTGGTCAGTTTCAGATACCCCTTTTCGGGGTTCTTTGAGATCCTGAAAAGTCAGAAGCTGCCTCTTTTGATTGATCTTAATTCTTTCTGTTCATACAAGCAGGGTAATCTCCAGAACCAGCTGATAAAGTTCGAGGTGCTTCTTACAGCGGCAACCTTCGTGGCTACTATTTTTGCTGTGGTCGCGGGCGTCTTTGGAATGAACTTTACGGCCTCAATTTTTGATGAACCATCTGCTTTCAATTGGGTTCTGACCATTTCTGGGGTGTGCTGTGGACTCTTATACGCCTGTTTCTTGGTATATTTTAGGCGAAATAAAGTTCTTCCTGATTAAATGAGCGAAACCATCACTGCAAATTATTTATTCTTTCCTGCTTGCAATTCATTGTAAGAACAACTGTGTATTTATTCATAAGATAAGATGAATAGTGTCATTCTTGAAGTGAAATCTTAGTTCAAAGTCACTCGCACCTCTTTTATATACACATTTATATTATAAATGAGCATTTATATTATCCAAAGGCATATCCAAAATCAAGATGCAAGTGTTGTGGCAGGGCAACCATCCACAGCACATGCCAAGATGTCCCTATAATCCCGAGATATTCTGAACGAATCATAAACTTTCCCGTCCCGACTCTTCTTGTACTCGAACAACAATCCCGAGTGATCAAACGCCGTGAGTTTGACAAATCCATAATCATAATCCCGGTACAAACTCCATCGGGGGTGAGGAGCAGCGAATTCTGTGAGGCTAGCACCTGCTCCTCCAGCCACGACATGTATCGTCCCATTCAAGGCACCCTTGTAATACTTCTTCTCTTCTGTCGTGCATATGTTCTGCAGCATACATGCAAGATCCTCCAAATTCAGCAAACAAAAATATCAACTAATACAAGGAGCTTGCTTCATACATAGCTTTGCAGAAATGTTATTACCTCATATACGGGGCATGTTCTTTCGTAATTATGGACATGACCGAAGAAGGCTATATCGACCTTGTACTTCTGCCAGAGTTTCTGAAGGCTTTCCCTCCCCATAGGTTCCTCAAAAGATCCTTCTTCCACATAATTGACACCAGAAGAGTAACCGAGAACACGGTGAGCGAGAAAGATCAGCCACGGTTGCTTTTGCCTGTCCACGGATGCTAGACACTGCTCAATGAATCTGTATTGCTCTGTCCCCTCTCTCCAATCTTCTTCGGTGTGAGCTATGCAAAATCTGAACATTCCATAGTCAGTGGAGTACCTATATAATAAATATATCAAGAGAAAATGGATCAGAAAATAAGATAGATGACAGAAATCCAGATAGACAACAACATGCAAATGATGTTGTCATGTCATGATGCTTTAGATGCATCTCCGGCCTCTCCATACCAGAATTTTGCTCTGTTTTCAGCAGGAACATAAAACATTGATTGTGCCGCGACACCACACTCTCCACCAGAATCGAGGTTCCCATAGAAAGATCCAGTTCCTGGCCAATCACGCTCATGGTTCCCGCTGCAAGAAAAATCTTCAGCTCCAAGGCAAGTAAATAAATTCCCATATATAAACACTTGATGAATTTAAAGAAGAAAAGTCTTAGCCAACCTAACCTAGCAATCATGTAAGGCACGGTTGAGGCAATTGGCTCAACTTGTGCAGTGAACTGATCCCATTGTGAAAGATACCCGTTTGCATAACAAATATCTCCAATGTGGAACACGATATCGATATCCTTCAAGTCATTGATTAGCTGATTAGTAGTGTTGAGAGAGCCCTTTTGGAAATCGTTATACTCATTTGAACCATCCGTTTCCTCCTGCGTTATGAAGAAGAATGAGTTGTTCAAGAAGGACTCGGACTTGCTAGCAGTGACCCGACCTCCAAAGTCACTCACACTCAAATGCCTCATCAAATGATTTGCAAAACTTTGTTGCAAGGAAAGGAACTTGTACCTTTCCCATATCACCATAGATAATGACTCGTTGCAAGGAATTTTGGCCGGGATAAGGAGAGGCTCTGAACTGGTATTCTTGACTCCAAACATACGTATCATCGTTTAACCTGTGCCCCAGTCTATAGGTATACCTGCATAGTTCAGAAAAATATTATGCCGTCATCAACAAGAAGCCCACTGAACAAGGCAAAGATGCATGTCACTACTCATTGTAAAGTAAAGAACATGCTCAATTTATTTATGCAGCTTTAGACTTCTACACTTGAGGAAAAATTTCAACAGACAGAATGTGAAAACATATATACAATGAATTGGGCCACAGCTCTTTAAGAAAACTCGTATGGATAAACCCGGGATCACGCCAGCCCACGGTGCTCGCCGGTGCCCCTGTTTATATTTCAGGATATGGAAGAAGCTGTTAGAGTAGAGGGTTTAAGGAAAGACTTCTTTAACAATAAATAATCTCAAAGAGCTACAAGTTATTTTGAATTAATCTACTGCCCGCATATATTCCGTTTCGGCCTGTTTCCAATAACTATTTCATAACAGGATAATGCAAATCATACCTAAATATCACAAGCACTACGTGAAAAAAGGTAAGGAAATATTTACAGACCACACATGCTGTCACGATCAAATGTTAGTGTCCCGGCAGGAGATTGAGTCCTCTCTCCCCCTTTTCGACCCCACTCGACAAAAGGTTCTGCTTCATCAATCCCATATCCACTTGTCCAAGTTACCGTCATCTAAGAATCAAGTTAAGGAAAGATAAGTCAAAACTAATATTTTTCCAATCTACAAGGTAACCGACTTGAGATCAAAGGGGAGGAGAAGAGAGGGCAATCATATCACCAGCTTCCTTCATTTCATATAGACCAACAAGCAACAATAACCATTTTTTCATTCTTAAATGCCAAAACCAGAATCACTTTCATGATGTAATCATCAGCTTAAAGCAAACAGCAGAAAGAAGTAAGACTCACTATATCCCATAACTTTCCTTGAGCTAATCGTGGGTAAAGAGGCGCCTTTGGATTAGCAAAAACTATCGTACTTGACACTGCCACCAGCTTTGGCTGTCGTAACAAATCATAATTATAGATTAAAATATTTATAGATCTCCGGAGAAAATAAAGAACATCCAAGAACATAATTAGTTTAAACATGTCGCGGGATAATGCAGTATGAGATGGGAAACATGCAAGAGAAATAGAGACATACAGTAAATATTCCACCAGAAAATAGAGCAAAAGAGAAGTCCGATCTCTGGTTGATGATCTGAAGCTTCAAAGTTCCTAGTCCTGTTTCCTTGTACCTGGGACTAGAATAATTTGCAAATTGGAACTGCCAGAGTAGAGACGTAAGGAACTTCACCATCGACCTTCAGAGCTTTTCTTTAGTTTCAAACGAAGCAGGGAAGTAACGAGCCTGAGGTAACAAAGCGGTCTTTACCTTGATCGGAGCAGTGCATAATAGGGGAGGATAAGCTCTAGGATTTTCAGGCAAGCAGGTTGAAGCACTGAAAATCAAGCAACAGCTTTAATACTTGCACAAGGATGTTAAATATAATTCATAGGCCAGTGCACAGTCCACGCTTCAAGCCTAAAAGAGGCATTTGCATGAGGGGGCTTATTAAGATAAATATATAATTCATGAGTCTTCTACCACATGGTTGACCTTTTGATAGAGTTGGTTTCCTTAACAAAGGATAAACAGATCAATAGCTAATGACTATTGGGATTCAATTGGAACCAGATTACCATTTTCTCCGTAAGAATGTTTCTTTGTGTCATCAACCTTGCCACCGCAAGCCAGCCTTTAACAAAGTTCACAAAAGGCAACAATATCCGTTTCTTTACCTGAAATTTGCCGGCGAAAAGACCCCAATCCAATCATCCACAGATGGTGTGGAAGTTCCATATTCCAAGGTCACCCATTCTGAATTTTGGCCCTAGGACAGAAGTTACAGATGCAACTGCATCAGCAATGAAGTGTCTGGGCATTTTCATTTTCATACAAGTAGCGGTTTTTTTTTTTTTTTATTGTGTTGATCGACGAGAAAAGGTGGCTGAAAGCATTACCAATGTTCCAAGAACACTGGGAGAGACATTGATATATGCTAAATTATCAAAGGCAAATGCCGCTTTGCTGATGGCTATTTTGGAGAGGGGCTGGTCACCATGTGATGCAACTCCTTTCAGGCTCAGAAAGGCCAACAAGATGACCCACCACATTGAGCCAACAACTCTAGCTCCGTGAACAAACCTGAAACCAATCAAGGTTGATAGAACTTAACAAAAAAGAAGATTAAGGCGAACATATAAGTTTCGATAGCCTGATACTTAAAGCTCTCGCAGTCTCTTTAGGCGAAAAACACAGTAATAGCAACTAAAATGAAGAGATAACATATGTGTTAATTGGTCATTGTAGAAACACATGCAGGAAATTCTCCTAATTCACCAAGCAAATGTATATACAACGGGGAAAGGATCACAAGTGGAGCTTGGTTACACTTGATTGCACAGTGGACTTAGGGCAAGCTGTGGGAAAAGAAGAAAATACAAGTATTACTTGAAGCAATCAAAATCCAGGCTTGTAACTTGCGAAATACTTCTATAAAAACCACATAAAGTGGCTTTCAGCTCAGAGAACTTCCCAGACTTGAGAGTTCTAAATCACTTTCTCTAGGCAAATATGAGCAAAGTGATTGCTTGAGATGAGACACATAAAATCAAAACCAGCTGGTCCAGCTCCAACCAGCATGAATTGCAAGCATTAAACCTATTAAGCTGCAAAATTTAGAATCCACACAACAAGAGATTGCTTCTATGACCCACAGGCAAGATAGGACACAATATCAAGAACCACCCAACATCTCAAGATTGAAATTTCAAGAACATAGAAGCAATCTAAGTTAAAAAAATAAAATAAAAATCATAACAACATGATCGCCTCGCAAAACCCAACTGGGTAGCAAAGAATTTCAAAAACAAGCAACTGGGCAGCCATAATAAAAGCAATAAATCAGGAAGCAAAAACACGAACTCTCTACCTGAAAGCTACTACTGAGAGTGGGATAAACTGAATTTTGAGAAATGCAAGGAGCACAGAAAATGGGCCATCCAAAATAAAAGCAGTAATTCCAATATCATCCTACGCCCACGCGGCTGAAGACGATACAAACAAAGATTCGTGGTGGTTTGGACAAAATATATCCTCTATTTTGATGCACTGACGACAAAAAGATAATACATATTTGTATAATCATACCATATATTTTCATCATATATTTTTATTTATGATATGTAATTAAAGTTTAAAAACCTATTTATTAAAAATTTGTTTGAATGTCCATTTAAAAAAAGCAACCTATATTTTACTTTGCAAGTACAATATATATTAATATTATAAAAAAAATTACTCAACTCACCCTATCCATACCTCCACCTCCGCCATTTTTAATGTGACATTTGACCATTTGTTTTATATTTTTTAAAATTGTATCATTAATAATATAAAAGATAAAGGATTTTGAATCGGTTTATTGTTCATATGAACAATAGTCTTCTCTGATACATTTTTAATTCCACTTAGACGATAACACGTATCCCATATAGAAGAGAGAGGGAAAAGAGGGAGAGGGAAAGCGAGAAGAAAGAGAGGAAAGAGAGAGAAAATAAAAAAAATATTTTTTTTATAATATTTAAAAAATGAAGTGTTCATCGTGTCGAAAGTACGGATAATCTCTAATTCCTTATAATATAGATAATAATAATTATAAATTTATAATTATATAATAATATAATAATGTTTATATTTAAAAGGAGTACCGTTTTATCACCGCGTTACCCTATCTTGTGTTCATCTGCGTACCAAAGGCGGGGAAACTTGGTTAATTTGTGTGTGAAGGTGAGATCCTTGTAATTTTCCCAAGCAGCTGGAATAGCTCAGTTGGCTAGAGCGTGTGGCTGTTAACCACAAGGTCGGAGGTTCAAGCCCTTCTTCTAGCGTTGTTTTTATATTTCATCGCACAATTAAATCTATAATTGCTTTTAAATTTGAGTAATGGCTGCCGCTGCTGGAATAGCTCAGTTGGTTAGAGCGTGTGGCTGTTAACCACAAGGTCGGAGGTTCAAGCCCTCCTTCTAGCGTGCGTAGAAGTTTTCAGGGTTCTCCCCTGCTTTTGAGTTTTGACTGGACTGATCTTGCCGAAACACGGTACTCCAACCCCATGGATTCTCTAGGTTGGCGAAGACGAAGACCTCAAGAGAAGGATGGTGACGACGACGACGACGACGGTGGAGTAGTGGTGGTTGAGGAATGGAATGGCTCTTCCTCTGCTAAGCTGTCTCTCACCGCATCCATTTCCTCCTCCCCCACTCCTTCTTCCCCGTCTTCGTCCATCGCAATGCAAAGGTTCGATTCATAATCTTCTTCTCATATGTTAGAGAGTGATTTTGCAGTATTCTGTCAGTTATTGCGTTTTCTGGATTTCGGTTCACAGATTTGGCACCCATTACAGAATAGCTTGGTCGCGAATTCTCAGCGCCTTTGTTCCTGAGGTAACTTACCAATCCATGGCTAATGCGCTCTCTCTCTCTCTGCCCTTTTTTCCTTTTTGGGTTGCTTTTGTTTTGAAATTGATTTTTGGGTGCTGCTGCAGGGTTTTCCGAGTAGTGTGACTCCAGATTATATCCCGTTTCAAGTGTGGGATTCATTGCAGGTAGAGGATGGTGTTTATAATCACAACTATGCCTGATTCGATGCATTATATTAATTGTTTGCCCCCTTTTGCATTCTTATCTGTCAATGTCCATATATTCAAATAGCCATCATATGGGTTGTCTGGACTATTCTAATTGAAGAAATTTTGCTGTACATATATCATCATCCTTGTTTTATGTTTGTGGGCGTGCTTCAGCCATGAGGCATGCTTAATTTAGTGAATTGTGTTGGTTCAATGTACTATTACAGGGTCTGTCGACTTACATACGGACTATGCTTTCGACCCAAGTATGTATTTACCTCATTGATGATGAGTTTTGATGTCATTTCAATTTTGTACTTTGATTACTTTGTTCCTCTTTCTATAATGTATTGGATTGCTTTAGGCCCTTTTGAGTGCCATTGGTGTTGGTGAGAAATCAGCTACTGTCGTTGGAGCTACCTTTCAGGTTAGGTTTTATTTCGTGTTGAATTGCATTATGATTTGCCTTACAGTATCATCAAATAATTACGTTAACCTTTGTAGAAATTTCCAGTGGTTTCTAAGGGACTTAACTGGAATGCTTGGAGGCATATTGTTCACATTTTATCAGGTACATGTTGTGTTTGATTGGTATCAATTCACCATGTGCACATCCTTTCTGTTTCTGCTGCCCCCATGATCTTGGTAGTCTACATCTCCCGGTTTAGAGTATGTAATTACAGATGGTGTGATTCATGAAACAGTTACACATGTCTATAAAGTAGGAAGAGATATCTCATAATCATCATTGTTTTACAGGGTTCAAATCTGGACTCTGATGCCAAAATGTGGCGTTTGGTTGCAGATCTGATGAATGATTTTGGTATAGTTCTTTTCCTTTTCTATCTTGGTCACATTCCAGCTTGACTTTGTATTCACATATGTGTACTCTCAATATTTTTTAATAACTCGACTTTTCTGCCGTGCATCACTTCACACATAAATATTCCTGGGCATCGATCGAATTGGATGTACCGACTACATGCTACACTCAAAATCAGAGGATACTTGGATCTGAAACTTTTTAGCATTCTGTTTAGGACTCTTTTCACTTCTGTTTTAGAATGATTGGATTATGTGAAGCTCGGTATCTGGGCACCCAACTTTAAGCTCATAAGCACGGGCTTGTTTGTAAATTTTTGGTTCTTGCTAAGTTGGTTCTGAGTAACTCACACCGATTACTGGTTGCATAAGGGGAAAACCTAAAAGTAGGATATCTGATGTCATGTAAACTTCCCTCTGTTGTTCTCATGTGATAGGAGGAGGCTCCTCATCATAATCCTCATCTTGGAGTTGGGAAGCAAAACATGAAAGCATATAATATTATTTGTTTCTTTGCTTGTTTGAACTATTAACTAACGGGAGCGCTAAACGGAGTCCCTATTATCGTTCTTATTTGGAGGTCCAACCGCAACCGTAGATCAAAGGGAAATAAACGTCCCAAATTTGATCCTGGATATTCTAGGGTTTATTGTTTTTTTCTTTTCTTTTCTTTTCTTTTTTTAGATTTTTTTAGATTCTTTTAGATTTTATTCATCAAATCTAGTGCGTCCGTTTAAAATAATCGACGGTTGCGATTGGGACTCCATACGGGGACTCCATTTAGGGACTCCATATAACCGGCCCTATTAACTAAATCATAATCGCTGGTTGGTAAATGACATTCGTTGGGACGGATTAGTAATATTTGAAGTGCAATATTAATGACCAATATTTTGTCATTCGGATTTTCCTTTGAAATGGTTGTCTTCGTGGTCTTGTTTATACTCATTGCCTGGAAATTCTAGTTTTGGCTTCATTCTAATTCATTTGGTGCACCAGGTATGCTGATGGACCTTCTGTCTCCTTTGTTCCCTTCAGCATTCATGTTTATACTCTGCTTGGGAAGCCTCTCAAGGTCATTCAGTAAGTTTCTATATACCTAGTCAAATTGATAACGATTCTGTTGTGACCATCATTTTGGGGTCTTGAGAAGAATAATCTGTCCGTATAAACTTAGTCAGTTTTCCATTTATAATTGTCACTATATGTGGGCTAGCTAGGCCTCTCCTTTGTGCTTTTTATTCGTTGCGTAGTCATCGTGATTTATGATTTCTGATACCTCTTCTGTCTTCTGCTGTGATGCTTATTTTAAGCTGGTGTTGCTAGTGGGGCTACTAGAGCTGCTTTAACCCAGCATTTCTCTCTTCAAGATAATGCAGCGGATATATCCGCAAAGGTAATGAAGTAGTACACTCATAAATCTCAATCTCTCCATGTAATCATTCATTTTTGAACTTCTCTTTTGTATTTTAAGTGACTAACAGGAGGGAAGTCAAGAGACCGTTGCAACAATGGTTGGGATGGCATTAGGAATGCTTCTCGCTCGAATTATGATCGGGCATTCACTGGCCATGTGGCTCTGCTTTTTATCACTAACTATGTTCCATATGTTTGGTGAGCTTTCCTCATGAAATCTTCTCTTGGTTTTTTTTTTTTTTTTTTTTTTTGTCCCATTATGAAAATCTCAATTACACTCATAATGCGTTTTCTATATTAACATTTGTTTGCTGCTGTAATGTATGCAGCAAATTACATGGCTGTTCGGTCTCTCTCACTGAATAATTTGAACTTTGAGAGGAGTTCTATTCTTTTGCGACATTTTATGGAGACTGGTCAAGGTAATACTCCAAATTATTTTCTTTCGTATAGCTCAAACCTAATATTTAATTAGATTAGGACGGTGCGTGTTAGGTAGTCGACAGTCGACGTACTATTTTTGTCGGATCTATCTGTATGTCTCTAAAGGGATACATGTGGTTGACCCCACTTAGTGAGATTTTGTCATGAGAATGATGATGATGATGATGAGGATGATGATGATACTAATCAAGGAACATGGTTGTGATTGGCATGAAGATCATTAACTTTCCTGTATTCTGCTGTTCTTCTCGAAGCTTTGTTTAATAATGTATTGACTAGAATGCATACACCGTTGCCCAGTGCTGTCGCCCAAGCAGGTTTCTGAGCTCGAGCATGTGTTACCTGTCTGGACTTACCCATGGAGCTGGAGAGATCCGAATTTTCTTTATACAAGGATACACTTGGGTGTGAAGGTTTCATCTGTTCGACCCCAAGATATGTAAGTCTTCCCATCCTTCATACTTCAGCAGGAGAGCATCTAGGGCCTTGGATAGCTAACTTTTTCTTTTTAACCATTTTAGTTGATAAAAGGAACTTGTTGCATTTATGTGGTGTTGTTGGCTTGGCTCAATCCTCAAGATCATTATCATCACGACCTCTTTAGTCTTTTCATTAGGTGAGGTCGGCCACACATATCTGTAGTTGATAGTTGTATTTTTCTCAATTGTAAACAGGATGGACCTCTTCCGCTATGCAGGATGTTACTATAAGAAAGGTTGTTCATCAATTCAGATATTTCTATTCTCTTCTTCTTCTTCTTCTTCTTCTTCTTCAAATATTTATTTATCCATGGGGTTGGGTTGGGTTGGCTGAGGTTGAAATGACCTAATATGTTGCTGCTGCTTTCAGGCAAGTACCTGCTACTAGAGAAGAAGGGAAGAGTGAGCATCGTCACACACAAGGACTCGAAAGCTGCAGATGTCGTGCAGTCTTTCATCCATGCGCTTGTCATGGCAAACCTTTCATTCGAAATCAATTCCTTGCATGCTGCAAGCAAATCATGGATGGATAAGCATTACGAGGACTTTCTCCTAAAGGTATACATCAGAGATCTGATCTGATCTGAGGCATTTGTTTTCTTCAGTTTCTTGTCATCTGGTTTGTTTTTTTTTTTTCTGTTGAAACTTGTTCATGTTTAGATTTAATTTAATTGGCAGCTGCAGTCGTCAGGATGGAAAACAGAGAGGCTGGCGTCGCATTCTGTCGTTTGGAAGGCAAATTGGAGAACTGGGACGCCGCTTGACGAGAAGGCTGACTAACTAGAGTAGTCTGCTTAAATTGCTCCCAAGGAAAACAAACAAAGAAACTAACTGATGCTATACCTCCCTCTGTATTGTATTGTTGCATATGATATGAAATAGACCAAACCAAACCCAACCCAACCCCATTAAGTGCAGGGCAGGATAAGTTTTCATAAGCTTTGCTACTCGGCCCGATTTTACACACGATCCAACTCACAGTCGTGTGTACTGTATAGGTTTTTCTTTTCTTTGCAATTTGTTTGGGTGTAAAAGACATTAAGATAAAAATGATAAACAACACAAGTCCAACTAATATTAGTAAACGCATATTAGGCCATATTTCGACGACTAGTTTTCGACAATGAAATATATCACCAAACTTAGTTCTTCCTAGATAGATAGCTTAAAATTAAGCTTAGGCAGGCAGGCAGATTGATTACATTCGCTGTAATTAGCTAATTGCGACGGAGGTCGCGAAAGTAGGAGGAAGGATCGCTCTCAAAGACGTGGCGGTAGATCATATGCCCGTCTCTACCCGGTGCTTTCATCATCTTCTTTGAAGAACCAGCTGAATCGGAGAGCCCCCAGAGAACAAGTCCGGCCACCACAACAGCAGCAACTCCGATGACAATGGCAGCAGTATCTTCTCCTCCGGTGCTGATGTGTTCAATCTCCTCAACAGTGCTTCCCCCTCTGCTCCTGATCCTCCTACCCGTGCTTTCACTAGCACCCATTCTTCCTTGCTAATTTGCTATATATATGGTATGTATGTATGAATATGAAAGATGAGAGGAGGAGGAGACGAGTGCAGAACAGTGATCAAGAGTATTACTATTTATTTATTTATTTATAGACAGAAGAGATGTGATCAGATGGATGATTCCATGGGCGACGCTGCTTTGTCTTGCCCTCCCTTCAAATTGGAGCATGCGCATGTTCCCGAGGCCACTTGAGCACACTATGACACTACCATTCATTAATGGATCGACGCTTCGTCTTTTCCTTCAATGTGAATGCATCCTCCTCATGTTCCCAAGGTCTCAAATGGGAGCTGCTCAAAGTTTTTGGCCAGCTCCTCCTCACCCTCCCTTCACCCCTATTTTTAGTAATTGAAACTAATTTTTAAACTACTTTTCCTATTTAGAAAAAATGGGTAGGATAAGATCCTTATCTTTAAAAGAAATGTACCAAAAAAAAAAAAAAAAGGAGGAGGGAAGGGGGACCCACTTTCCTAATTAGTAAAAATAGCCCAAAGAAATAGTCTAAAATTGCTCCTCCCCGTGCTTCCTCTTTCGGCCCACTCCTCCTGTTGGGTGATTGGGTCTCAGTCTCCCAGTCCTGTCCTGCTGTATTATAGGTGAACTCGGTGTTCTTGCTTCCTTTATGATTTGCAAGTGTTCCTAGCCTGCCCACATTGGCTTTGAACGTAACGGCAAACTGCTTATTTTATTGGAAATAATATCACATCATCCATAGATGCCTGGACTAGGTACTCGTGACATCAAGGCGCCTTGCTTGAATGGATGGGGTTTAACTTTTGACTGTCTTGGCAAGGCAGACACCAAGCGTGTCACTTTCTTGATACTTGTTTATGATTACCAGAAAACAATGGTGAAATTAATATGATGAATCAAGTAGCTAGCTAGCTAAGCTGGGGATACTCCAGTCCATGATTCAGTATCTTCTGTTACTATACAAGCTGTGTATGAACTGAACTGAATATCCGATCTCGTGGCCGTGGTGGTACTTATCATTGATCAAGTTCAACTACGTGCTGGTTTTCCTGTGTCCTGAGGACGCCATGAGCACGCCAACGGCAACTATGAACATAAACAGCATGCTGCCTAGCAGTGCATATGTTTTTCTCGATGATTTCCGGTACTCACCAAAAAGTAGCACTCCCCAGAATGTACTCACCAGGGGAAGAGCCTGCAATGCAAATCACTAATCAGTATCACACACACAAGCCAGCAGCATTAGCAAATAGCAAATACCTGAACAGCATCAGCAGCTGCATATCCAGCAGCCTCTCCCCCCATGAATTGGAGTCCATTTCCGAATCCGCATAGGAGTCCCGCCAACAAAGCCCAGCCTCTGCCATTCCAGTCATTGATGTAGGCCTTAAACGACGACTTGGGCAAGTTGAGGACAGGGCGGAAGAGGAAGGTGATGTTTAGGATGATGGCGACGACGAAACACGAGCACGAGAAGTAGAAAAACGCCGTGTAAACAACCAGATGATCTACTCCTTTCTTCAGGGTGTGCCACTGATCGTTCGTGGCCAAGTTAAATGACGGCGAGAACATGGAGAAACAGAGACCCGCTAAAAGACTTATGGTCAGCCCGATCCATACGCTCCTGCCAAACACCTGCATTGCATACATTACATACAGATATCTCAAAGACTCAAACCAATTATATTAAAACCATGATTGATGATGATTCCCTTGCTTGGATTTCCTAACCTTTCATCAAGTTAGTTAGTTTAGTTATAATAAACAAAAAGAAAAGATGAATGAATGAATGAATGAATGAATGAATGAGAATCAATCGCCTTTACCTTTATGGATCTTTTGTGTTCCAGCTCAATCAAGAAGTCCGCAGTCCCGAATTCCGCCTCCTCTGGCTCTGGGGCAGTCACAGCCACAGGGGTACCACCGTTTCCTGCCTCCTTGTCGGCCGACAACCCTTCAAGCTTGGCTTTATTATCAGCAGAATTAGATCCATGAACAGCTGCTCCAAGGCAAACGGCAATTAGGAAGCACGCAACACCCGGGAAGAGTATCTCAGCCTTGTTTATTTTGCCATCCAGGTAGTAATTCATCGTCGTGCCTGCAATAAGTAAACCATCCATTCCATCATCAGATCAGAGTTGAGCTTTGCTAGCTACACAAAGACAGAATGTGGACGAGGAGGAGGAGGAAGGGAATAGAATGAAGAGACCACCTATTACAACGGTGATGCTTGAAGTGATCACCTCTGTCACTGATAGACCAACAAAAGCCCAAGCATATTGGGTAGCCAAATTTCCTATACTGAGGAAAATTCCACCAACCATTGCAAACAAGACAGATGACCAGTTATCCTGCAAAGGAAGGAAGGAAGGAAGGAAGAAAATTAAACGAAATCCATGATCAACAGCCAGCCTAAGTGTAGTGTATGTGTATGTGTATGTGTAGCCCTAATTCATAATTGATTGGTTCACAGAGGGAAGGGAATCTACATGTTTCTGAAAAGTTATTGTTGTTGTTTTGATTGTCTTTCTCTTGGGATTGGTTTGATTTAGTTTTTGGTTTCACTTCCTTGGCTTCAATGACCCGTGGCTCACCCCACGGGTTATCGCTAGTAGCACCCGGTTTTGGGTGTTACAACAGGACTGTGCAGGGGAGGCTCCCCGTAGATCGACTGCGGACGATCTGATCGACGAGGCGGTTGCAGAGATCAGACGGCAGCCGGAGAGGCAAAAGGCGATGTATGCCCACATGATGCATGAGATGTTTCATCCGGAGACTACTGAGCTTGAGGAGCCCCACGTTCGATAAAATTCCTCATATATCACTGTAAAAAAAAAGGATATTTCTAATCTTATTATCGCTAATAGGTTCGATGACACAAAGTTCGGCCGAAAGGGAGCTCGACGAAGAGAGAGCCGTCCGGTTGGGAGTATTCTGAAGAGAGCCAGCTGATAGGATTCTGCATTGCTGACCAGATCTATGACCACTTCTGAAGGGAGAGGACGAGGACGTGGACGACAGGGTGACCGAAGTGTTTCATTCAGTGCTTTGGAGGAGGCACAGCTGAAGGGCCGGGTTTCATTCCGCCCTACTGATGAGAGACGACTTTAATTGAGCTCCACAGATGGATCATAGCGTAGCACGGGCACTTCGTTTCCGTATGCTGCTGACATATCGCCGGGGGTTTCACCATACATCAGGGGCTTCATGGACGTCGTGGGGGATGGGAACTGTGGGTTCAGAGTCATTGCTCTGTCCGAGTACGGTGATGAGCACATGTGGAATCAGGTGACACCCGATTTGATTATCTTTCTGCATAGATTTGATTATCTTTCTATATCATATATGTCAGTATCATATGTCTTGTGGTTTCAGGTGAGACCCGATTTGATGGACGAGCTGAGTAACAATGAAGAGCTCTACGCTCGCACGCTACAGGGGCGGCCGTACTACGACAAGGCTTTCCATATATTAGATTGACATGTTTCTCCTGCTCCATGGGCACATTGGATGAGCACTGTCGAGTTGGGCTACGTCATCGCTACACGGTACCAGAAGATCGTGGCCAACTTCGGACGTTCGCAGTGTTTTACGATGTTACCATTGTGGAGTACGCTCGGGGGTCAGTCGCCGTCCCGGCGGATTGAGATTGGTTTCTTAGAAAGTATGGCACACTTTATATCGCTGCGCATGGATGACACAACCCCGCTACCTCGACTATTGCAGACCTGGTGATAGGGATATGATCCATCTGTATTACACGGGAAAGACATTTTCTTTCCGGGTGCGCCTGACTGATATACATCTGTATTATATGTCTGTATTATATGTCTGTATTATACATCTGTACTATATGTCTGTATTATATGTCTGTATTATATATCTATATTATATGTCTGTATTATATGTCTGTATTATGTATCATCCAACCATAAAAGCAGTCATAAATAAATAATTTTGCCGTTATAAATAAATAAAAGCAGTTATAAATAAATAAAAGTAGTTATAAATAAATAAAAGCAGATACAATCATCCAGAAATGAAATGCAATAATCCATACAGAAAAATGTGCTCATACAATCACCCCCACCAACCCCCGCGACTCTGGTCGTCACGCTGGCTGCCATGTCGCCTCGTGCTGCTACCTGCTCCCAGATGCTCTCCTCGTGCATCGTCATCGCCAGATGGACCAATCATGTCCTCCATCTGGTCGCAGAGGGTGTCGATAGCCTGCTAGTATAGGCACTCGTGCTGGTCTTGACGCCGTCGGTAGGGATGGAACGGGTGCAAGACTCCGGCCATGCGCTGTTGACCCTGCAGGAACTGAGCATGGATATATTTAATGTGATCTAGAGAAAATATATTTAAAGTGATATCGAATATACTTACCGCAGTGGGCGGAAGGGATGTCACGTCAGGATCGTCGTCGTCGTCATCGTTGTCGTCGTCAGGAGAGATCCGGGGATGCGTCAGATGCTGAAACCACGGAAATACTGCACAGAGGCCTCTGTCCTATAATGTGCGCGGCGCGATCCACGGTCACCGGGCCTCATCAGATGGTTTGTCCACGAGTCCCAAAGCCGCCACATCGGATCGTGCACACATTTGTAGCGTGCAGAGTTGACACCTCTATATACCTCCCTGGGTACAAACACGTCGTACGGTATAGTCTGGTAGTAACCAAACTGTCGCATGACGTGGTCTGGTATGTATGGCTTAGTGATGTGCCGGCAATGGATGATGCCCGTGAACATCATCACGGGCACGACCTGGTGCGAAAAAGGGCTAAACGGTGTCCAACATATCTGGTGCGAAACATGAATGTGAGAATGACACAAACACAATCATATCATGCATGTATCAACGCATACGAATAATAAAAATATACCGCATCGGCAGTCATATGATCAAGGCTGCGCCTATATGCCAGCAGTGCTGGCATGTCCGTACGTAGTTGAGATGCAGGGGCCCAGCGAGATGCGCACGGCATCCCGTCGATCCATCCAGGTCGCCTGCTTGGCTGAAACTGAGGGAAATACTCGTATATCCACGCCTACAAAAAACCGTATATAACATATACAATCAGGATCGTGAGAGACAAACAGTGTGCTAAAGGCGTATCAAGTAAATGGTACCTGCAGGAGGGTCATGCATTCGGCTATCTTTGCTGTGCGGGCCCTGAAGGCAGTCCCAAGCTGATGATAAATGAATGCTAAGGCACCTGCACCCCACGCGTACTGACCAACAGCAGTCACATCATCCAGCAGTGGCAAGAAGTGCGTGTGCAACCTGTTCGAGCTCTTGTCCACGAACAATGTCGCGCACAAGAGCCAGAGCAGGT
>JAOWBR010125433.1:0-14010 GCA_028571145.1 Dionaea muscipula
TATGCAGTCGTCAGAGCTTCAAATGCTCTTCCTCAGTCGTTCTTTTAGACTTTGGTGAACTTCTTTCTGAATATCTTTGACAAGCTCCGATCCGTGGTATCGTATCTTCTACTGTCAAGAATCATAGAGAAACTCACAGTAGATAAGCTGGTCCGTGGTGTCGTACCATGACTTATGTGTGAATAAAGTCTAAGTAAAGATAGTACAATTATAAACGACTGATCCAAGAATATAAAGAAAGAAACGTCTGATTCTAATTAAGAACGTTTGATTTGTAAACTATCAGACAGTATCTCTATAACAGAATATCAGACGTAATAACGTCTGGTTGAATGCTAGAGTCGTAATAGACGTCTGGCTTTGGCCAGAAGCAGACGTAAAACGTCTGTTTACAAAAGTATATTAAAATGCAAGAATAGTGCATGGAATGCATTGCTGCTATGATCTAAGGGTTATGTATGCAATATGAGCCTAAGCATTATGTTTTGTCTATGAAATTAATGTAAAATATGTACAAATGAATATAGAAAAAGGTACATAAAATGCACTGATCAATAAGTTCAGTTTAGCCCCATATAACCTGAAGAGTTCCTGCCAGAATAGGCTAGTACAGATTTTGTCCCGATCCGAGACCATCCTTTTTGGGACATGATATGTCCGTTTTCAACGTACTTATCTATCACTTTATCCTCTAATAAAGACTATTTTTTATTGCTTATTATAGTTGGATAGTTATTATTTGATATTTGGCTCTATTATGGGAATATTTTATGTTTAACCTAGTTTTGCAACTTTTTTTTCAACTTTGTGTGCAAATGAGAAAGGTACGCCAACTCAAGCTCTAAGAACGGTCGCGACAACTAGTTAGGGCATGATCAGCCGCAACTACTGAAGCTACTGAATAAGGAGTCACCACTTTTCCATTACAAGTACTGTCAGCCGCATGATAAACCTGATGAAGAATTCTTCAAATGATCTTCGCAAAAGACTAAGTCCTCATCATGAGCGACTCATCCTTCACTAAAACATAAAATACGACAAGATCTCAAGAACATCAATGATGCGATAGATTCCCTTCTCGACAAATCATTGAGCGATAGCTGATCAGTAATAAAGAGAAGTTGCGCTCGATCCTTAGAAGACCAAAAACTTGTGCCATTTCTCAAGAAAAGATATCTGCGACAGAATCTTAATTATTACCTCCGCCACTTTTGTTGACTTTCAAGGCTCTTTTCCGACCACTTTATGAAAGAGCAGTCCACAAGAAGCCACAGAGATAAATGCGATTCTGACATAATAAAGCAACATTTTGGATGACGCAGCTGCCGCCAACTTTGGGAATATCTAATTCTCACGCGCTTGTCAGCCACATGGGCATTATCAAGATTATTCCCGAACCATCTAGAAGTAGGATGAGTCATGTATTTCATCTTAGTCTTACACTTGTCGATCATCTGTAATTGTTCTAAAAGGTGTCAAAATTAGGGCAACAGTACTTTATTTTTGCCTATAAATAGAAAGCCCAAGTATCATATTAGAGGGCCTGTCTCCTTCATAATTATCTTGTGCTAAGACCTATAACAGTTGTTATATTTTTATCTTAAGAGAAAATTTCTTCTTCATTTCACTTGGTGTTCTTATCTCTTTGCATTGCATCCATCATTCTATATCTCAAACCTTCATCATGATAATCAGAGATAACTAATCACCCTTACAAGAACTAAAATCTACCCTTAATCAATTAATGTCCATGTTAATTTGTTAAAAAGGATTAGATTTGGTTTAGGTTGCAAGTGTAACTGTTACCCCATAGGATCAAGTAGTAATTTAATTGGTTATTAAAGCAAAGATGAGTCGGTGGTAAACCCATTCCCTTTACTTATTCCTAACTTAAGCCAATCGGTTATTACTCACTTTATTATTCTAGCCGATTGCAAGTTTACGGTTAAGTTCTTAACTTTGTTAAGCACGAAAACTTTTTAGGTTCTCTTACTTTCACTTGGTCTTAATTTTCATTATTTGTAAGGTTTAGATTCATTTATCATCTAAGCTTCCCTATTGGCCGAGCCCTGAGAAGGACATTTGATTTATTATATCGGATTTGATAGTAGAGTAGGTGATGTCACCACATCAAAAAGTAAGCTGCTTGAACTTCATATTTGGTATTTAGAGTGGACCCGGTCGGATATTTGACCCAACTTGCTAACTACCGCAACGTTTATTTTAACCTTGTTGGTATTAGTTAAGTTATTATAAGTGTAGTTTCAGGTTGAGCTTAGTTCCCCATATTTATATTTCATTTTAAGTTCGATTTAGTCATTTTTCTTCTCAGAGTTCACAATATAGGAAGGGTTTGACACCCCGTACTTTTGCAACAGTTTGTACCTGGAGGAGGTGAATATCTTTGCAAGTGTCGTGAGAGAGAAGGGTCAGTAGGTTAGTGTGGACCAAGCCTCATTTACCGTGACTATACATTGAACTGATGTTGAGTATCTAGCTTACAAAAGAACTTCTACAGCCGCTACTTCGGTAGATAGACTAGAGGCAAGGACTGATCCCTCTGTTAACTTGTGTTATTAGCAGAGAGTTGTCGCTGATTCTTCCGTGATTTCCCGTGCATTTCCTCCGCATCATTTCACCCCATCACCCTCGCTATATTTTGTTTCATTAACTGTCGCGTCTTTGTGTTCCTTCTTTATCTGTCGCTAGTTACACCTTTGTAACCGGGCGCTGATTTGTGTGCTTTTATCCTTTGTGTTTTACCGCAAGTTTCACAACCCCCCATTTTACTTTTTTTTTCTCATTCTCATCTTCTGAAGTACTATTAGCGCGCCACCCAAACTAAACTCCACTAGAGACCTCTTTTCCCTGAGGGATCGACCTCACACTTGTTGCTTACTACCAGTTAGTATTGCCGCGTAGCTCCGAGCTTCGTATCCAGACGTCTCTACCCCGGTAAGCGTTCGGATACAATCAATTTGACCCCACACCCCTCTCCGTGCCCAAACGACCGCGGGAGGGGAGCCGTCAGGAAGCTCCCCCTGAAGAACAGAAGATGGCATGTGGTTTATCAGATAGACAACAGTTAAAACTGCCTCACTTCAAAACATTTTTGGCACATCAGTCTGAAACATAAGAGCCCTGGTCACCTCCAACAAATAACGATTCTTCCGCTTCGCAGCCCCATTCTGAGGGGGTGTATCAGGACAGGAAGATTAATAGACAATACCATGCTGAGTCATAAAAGATGTAAACTGAGAGGAGAAGTACTCACGAGCATCGTCACTGTGAAGAATGCGGACATGAACAGAGAACTGTGTCTAGATCTTAGTGCAAAAGCCAGACAAAACAGAAAACAACTTACCACGAGACCACAACAAGTATAACCAGGTCATATGAGAGTGGTCATCCACAAATGTCACAAAATAGCGGAAGCTTGCACGAGATGGGACTGGACACAATCCCCAGATATCAGAATGCACTAGTTTAAAAGGGGCAGAGGCACGTGTATCACTGCGAGATAGATATGTGGCTCGATGATGTTTAGCAAATTGGCATGCTTCACAAAATAATTGGGGCAAAGATTGAGCCTCAGGACATAACCGTTTAAGGTTAGAAAGAGCGGGATGGCCAAGGCGACAATGAAGATCAAGAACCGTGGAGATGTCCTTATGAGAAGCAACAAGGGAGGAAACACTCTCCAACACATACAACCCTCCAGATGTAAGACTACCTCTACCAATCGTTTCCCTCGTAGTAAGATCCTGAATCTCACAAGAAGTGAAAGAAAAAACAACACGACAATTATGAGTGCGAACTGAGGCACTAACCGATAAGAGATTCAGCGGAAGATCAGGGAGGTAAAGAACAGATGAGATGGTGAGTGATGCGGTCAAGGGAACAGTCCCGACACCACGAACGGAGATATATGAACCATCTGCAATCCGCACTGCAGGGTAGGAGGAGGTGTAAGAGTAATGATGTAACAAACTAGATGAACCAGTCATATGATCGGATGTCCCGGAGTCAATAATCCAGTCCCGAGGAGAAACAGACAAATATGCAGCAGAGTGAACCGGGTGAACAAATGATAGAAACCGACCCAAGACGGCCGATGACGGAACCTGCGGAATCTGGGGCAGTCTACAATGACGACGAATATGTCCTGCATGGCCACAAGTCCAACAAATAACACCTCTATAAAGACGTCGACGATGAACAAAAGAGGGCATCGTTCAAATCCACGAGAAAGGAGTCAAGTCAGCGGAAGGGAAATCAAGCTCCACTATCACCACAAATACTAATCGATGTTAAATGATCAATCAAAAGACATCGACAACGATGAACCCAGCAGAGAACACTCCGAACTGATCAAGCGAAGAAACCAAGCGCTAAGATCATGAAAAATGAAATCTCGAGACCCACTGCCAACATCGATGATCGAGGATCAAAAATGTTAATACCATCAGGACTTTAAACCAAGTCTCAAACGGGTCTCCACAGAACAAAGCCACACCCGTGCAAAATCTAAAAATAAGCTCTCACAGAAACATTGAGAAAGATAACCGAGTCAAGAGCCACCAACCCGATACAAGCAGCTCAAATGATCATTCACAATCACACGATCAACTGTCATTAACAAGGAGCGAAGGAAACAGACCATAAAGAGAAATTCGAACATCAACACAACATCATAGGGGAAGAATCAAGGGTCTATCATAGAGAGAAAAAGGACGCAGGACGAGGAGAAAATTATGCCCGGAGGGGGTCGCCGGCGGTGGCGCGTGGCGCACATGACGGCGGCGCGTGAGCCCACGCGCAGGAGGCATTGGCCGCGTGTAAGGTGGCTGCCGGCGAAACGGCTGAGACGGGTTGGGCGACTCGGCGTCCTCTGCCGTCCGGTGTGGGTGGTTTGGGGAGAAGTTGAGTGGTTTGGAGTAGATTTGAGAAAAAGTGAAGGTGGTCGGCGGTGGGAGGTGATTCAGCTCTTTTCAAGCCAAGACAGTCGCGGGGAGAGGCAGGCCTGGGCGTGTGGCCTTCATCGGCGTCTGGGCAAGCCGTCGGAGGTCGCCGGTGGTGGTGGATGGCGGTGGTGAGCGGTGGCGAACGGTGGTTGTGTGTGAGTGGAGAGTTTTGTGTATTCCCTTGCTCTGATACCATGTAAATAAAGGCAAAGAGAATAACAGGAAAGTTTACTTCCATCCACTAAGGGTTAAACCCTTATATATTACTACTTACAAAAGTATCACAATATCCTTAGATAGCTAGCACAATATATTTTATAACATATATAAACCAGAGAACTTCTAATGCACTAGACCTGGGAGTTTGGAAGGGACTAAAGTATAATATGGCATATCATGCCCTAGCTTTTTGTACTTCCATGGTCTCCGTATCATGATCTCTTGTAACATTTAGGATATAGTAGTCATAAGATAGTCAATGAGCTACCTAAGAGAGAGAGAGCATGCCAATTGCTACCGATAAGTTAAAGCTAACAAAATAATTTAAAGTTTCAACTAAAAGTACTATTCTTGTGACCTGACCTGTCTTCATTTTTTGATGGTAGCTTATGAAACCTTTTAAATGAAAATATAACATGGAGGCTTACATTATTTTGACAGGTCTATCATCTAATTCCAGGGTTGAAGAGTTGCAGCTAGCTACTCTATCCGATGTCGTCTTGTCTCAACAGTTTTTTAGATTTATACCACCGGACTTGGTCAAATTCTGGGAGGTATTGGATCCAATCCGTGGATTTTTGTTTGCTGCTGGTTGTTTATGAACATAAAATAGGACACATAATAGGACGCGCATGTATTCGGAGATGTTTTGAGATGATCCGAACGGTGGATGCGTAGAAAATATGTTTTTAAGGGGGGTTACTGTGTCGAAAAATAATGACAGGAAGGGGTCTATTCGGACATTTTTCAGTACGATTTAGACCGATTTCAATATATACTATACCTATCGATGTGGAATGATTTGAAACGATCCGAACCGTTGGATGTATTCAAAATATATATTTTATGAGGGTACAAGAAACCCTAACAGAATCCGAGATGTTAATGCATTAAAACGAAGAAAAAAAATGCCGAAAAAATAAAAACCCTATAGAAATCAGAGTATATTTGGGTACAATCAACCCTACCATAACTCGAGGGGTTAATGCAGTGTGTTTTTAGGACATTTTAAACACATTCAATGGTTCATATCGTACAAAATCATTTCGGATATGGTACTTCCTTCATAGTGCCAAAATCGGCCCGAAAAACGTACGGATGAGGCCATTTCCGGTATTTTTTCGACTATTTTTTTCATACATCCTTAAAAACACATTTTAAACGCATTTACCGTTTTGGATCGTTTTGAAACATTCCAGAAAAAATGTGTCCAAATGCGTATTTAATTTTGTGTTCATATAACCTTTCTATATATATATATATATTAGGAATTACCCGTGCCTTCGGCACGATGAACAATCTACTACTTAAATTAGTTAAAAAAATATTTTTTTTTCCTATTTTTCCTCTCTTCTCTCTCACTCTCCCTCTTTTTTCTCCCCCCCCCCTCTCTCTCTCCCTCCTTTCTCTCTCTTGCAAGTGGCAAAATATGTCCTAAAATGTCTAGACACACTTATAATTGAGTCTAGTGTGTAAAAAATTTAAACACCATCACTCAATGTATAATAGATATATACTAGGGGATGCCCGTGCCTTGCAATAGGAGCAGAGAAGCCTGCTATCAGGAGCAGAGGTAGCAGTAGTTGAAGAGTGGCCATGAAGCTGATAACATGTCTCCATGATGTGACCAGGGTGCTGACAATGTGTGCAAAATGGGCGATCTCCCCTTGGACCACGACCTCGACCACTGGAGCCACCAGAACTAACAAATGCAGTACGATCATCACTAGTGTCAGAGGATGACCGAATGTTGGCTCTAGAGAAGGCATCTGCCAACGAGGTCTCTCTGCTAGCCAAGATCTGAGAATAAACAGAATTGTAAGAGGGCGGCAAACCGCTCAAGAAAGACATGATGACAATCTATTCACGTTGCTGCTGCATCTCAGTAATATTCGCAATGATAGGCATCAAGACATTGAACTCTTCATATATCCTCTTAAAGGAAGCAAAATACTCACTAAAGGGAAGATTCACCAAACTGAGGGCAAAAGAAAAACAGAGACATATCATAGATCCTATTCATGTTGTCTTTACTAGAATACAAGAGACCCAAATAATCCCAAATCTCTCGCACAGTAAGACAATTGGTTATAAGATCTGCAATAGAAGAGTTCATAGAATTAAGAAGACGAGTATAGAGACGGATATCCACTCGAGCCCAGACCTTAGCCTTGACAGGATCCTTTTCAGCACTAGGACCATCCTCAGTCAAATGATCCTCTAATTCCATGCCCATGATGCTAACCTCAATTCGTCGACGTCACTGAAAATAATTGGCCCTCTCAAGTGAACCTCAGTAAGCTTAGTGGTAGCCAGAACATACTCAGACGAGATCTCTATTGGAGAAACATGCTCAGAAGAAGAAGAGGCCTCCTTTATTTCAGTCGCCATAACTCAAATAATCTAGGGAAGAGAAATCACATTCCGTAACAAATCAACAAGGAAACCTCCTAATCAGCAGCATAAACAAGCACAGTAAGAGAATCAAGAAACTACAAGAACCACCCAAGCCCAAAACACATAGAGCAAGCAGGAATCATGAGAGACTGTAAAAGAAGAAAATGATTGGGATGAAAAATGGAGCATACTGCCTCCGGAGGGTGCTGGACGGCGGCGCGCAACAACACGTGAAGCCCACGTGCAGAAGGCTGTGGAGGCGCGTGGCAACGCGTGGGGGATATGGTGTGACTATTGTCTGTGAGATGGATGTTGACAGGGGGTCTTCTTCCACCCAAGACTAGCCAATAAGCGAAAATTATGAGGAAAGAAGTCGAGTTACACCACCACCAATCCCTAGACGTGTGGGTGGGGTTGTAACTGCCGCATAGGGCGGCCGCTGGGGATCGAGGCTACTCCCTTGGGGTCACCAGCCTCTAGGCTGAAGGTCGATGGTGGTGATCCAGGCAGTTGAGCGGCGGCGATGGGTGTTCCAGGCAGAGGGCTGGTGCGACTAGGGTTTTGGGGTGGTAGTTTGGGGTTTTGGGGTTTTGCTAGGGTTTCAAATGTGGTGCTCTGATAGCAAGTAGAAAGATATGATAGGAAGGTTTAACTTCAAAGTGAGGCTAGGGTATATATTTATATATATGACAATAGATAGAACAAGTCCAATACAATGCATGGAACAAGTCTAAGCTCAAGCCCAATACTCACAACAAAAAGTAAATGACAGAAAGTAAGGAATCCTAACATACATTTACAAGACTTAGGAGTCAAGAGTGGTGAGAACGTGACAACTAGCATGAAGAGCCAACTTCTCCTCTAAGCCTACAAATAACTTAAAAACTTGCGTCCAAAGAAGATATTTGGTACAATTAAACTTAATTGATACTAAGAAGGGCATACGACTTTTTCTTAGAAGTGGACGCCATCATGCGACGATAACCTCATGTGACGCCTGAGATACACGCACTGACATTAGGCAATACATGAGAGTGAATGGGGAAGTTTCTGACAAAGCACTTCAAATGGAGTCGGCGACTCGGTAAACTGGCCTTTGACCAAAGCGTCATCACCCAGAAGGGATTAATCGGCTGCTGGATGATCTTTTCTGTCACGCACAATATTCCTATGCACCGATGGGGAGTTCCTGCAGGATGTTCCTCTGTGGCAGGGGGCTGTTCCTCTAGGGACCCGACGACAGTGGTGGTCAGAGGAGGTAGTGATCCGTTAGTGATGGCCACGACAACAGTAGAGTGGGTTAAGAAGTAAGGAATCAAGAAACTAGTTATGATATCATGGCAAGTGAAGGGAAAAGTCTCTAGATCTCATTAACCTTGATGGAAATCCTTTTATGCACAACCTAAGAATAGGAAATAAAGGAAAAAATAAATAAACATACTAAAAATAACTTTAGCAATATCCCTACAAAGTCCCTCGTATCACATGATATTGAATGGTTTTGTTTAAATATTTCTCTCTTTTTTGTGTGTATGATTGTAGGGAGATCTGTTTGTGAAGATAAAAGGGCTGCCTGCATTCATCACCAAGTTGGATGTAAGTTCTCTGATGTTGAAGTTTTAGTCATCAAGTTATTGCTAGTCACTCTTTTCCAACGAGTGTCATTCTCCTGTGTGTTATCAGTTTGTTCTTTTGTAAGGCTTGAAAGTTTCAAGTCTGCGCGGAGTGCCCGTGCATCAGGGACCACCTTATTCAATGTTTTAAGTCCTAGAGGTTCGAACAGTTGCTTTGTTTCTTTGTTTATGTCGAAACAAAGTGTCGAACTTTAAGAGTATGTTTTTTGTACGTTGGAATTAACTCTGGAACTAGACGTGGTGTCCTTTTCATATCAAAATTAAGCTGGAAAGTTCTTATACTTTAAGAGGCCTCTTTGGAGGGACGTAAAATATTTAAGAATTTGAGAACTTAATGTCCAACCTAAGTGGAGGTGCTGAAACTTGAAAGGGAAAAAATAGTTAAGAGTAATGAACTATGTCTTACAACTAAACTTACCTTTTCATCTAGATATATGTGTATATGCTTGTACACTTTGATACCATACACATGAACACACACACATTGAAAGAGGGGGAGAGGAAAATGGAGAGAGGAGAGTGGGTGTAAAGTGCTATAGATAGTTTCAGATACACTCAGAGATAATTGGAAACTAGATGTTTTCATAAGTCTCACGGCCTACAAAAGTTTGCTTTGTCAATTGTATTTGGCTTTGATCTCATTTTTCTAATCTCTTGCAGGGACGGTGCAAGAGGAGAGAGTCACAAATGTAAGACTCATTAGAATTTCTTTTTTTCAGTGCCATGCTAACTATGAAGGCTTTAAAGAATAAGATCAGCACTTCTTAGAATATATATATAGAGAGAGAGAGAGAAAGAGAGAGAGAGAGAGAGAGAGAGAGAGAGATCTTCCATTAAAGATGCCCTTAATAGTGGAATTAGTGTAGACTTTTTTGGGCCATTGGATTTAGCAAATCAAAAGTTGAGATTGATTGATAGTGGGTGAATAGTAAACACTGTTGGTAATGAGTGAATAGTCAGCATGTTATTGTTCATAGCTATTTTGGAAGTCAACACTGTTAGGTGTAGTTGTGTAGTTTGTGTAACCCGTCAAGAGTATTTTTGACACTGTACTATACTTTATATATATCTATTTTTTGGGTGTGCTAGGGTAACCTAGACACTTTCTTCTCACTTTTACTATCATGGTATCAGAGACATGGCTTGAACCACTTCTACCAAAACTGCCGCCACTAACCACCTTCTGGAACAACCGCTCCCGACCACCTCACCACTGCCAGTGACCACCGATACATTGCCCAGACACTGGCGACCTCCACCATCACCTTCCTAGTTCCCAGCGGGCACCTACCACCACACAACCTGGAATTGCTAGACCTAATTCCATCAGCCCTTCAACATCCAAAAACCCCCTCATCTTTTATCCATTGACCAAACGGTCACCATAGAACGGTTGAGGAGGGTGAGTCGCCAAACCTGTTGGAGGCCCACTGTCGCATGCTGCCTGACGCGCTGTCACGCGCCACCTGCACCCTGGCGCGTGAATCTCACACGCCACCCACACACCCTCCAGCGTCGTCGATCTTCCACCTATAACGTCTCTCTCTCCTTTGCTCTTGGATTGAATGAGCATGGAATGAATCAGATAATTATTTCTTCTCCATTGCTACGCTCCTTTGTCAGCTCCCTTCTTCTCCTCAGTTCAGTTGCATGTTTCGGTTTTTTGGCTTGGAATAAATCAGCCCTCCATTTTTCAGAAGCAGCCGGATGCACTTTCGTTTCAATTTTCTCCTTTAGAGGCAACCGACTCCATGGCTCCATGTAATCCGCTGGAATAATTATTTCTTGATTAAGCTACTCCTGTATTTTTTGCCATTGTTGTGTTGTGTTGTGTTTGCTTGATTGAGATGGGTGACCCTAGCTCTTCCAAGGATGTTATTCTCTCTATAGATTTTAAATTCGATACATCTTCCATTATTTTGGTTCGTCTGAACTCGAAGAATTTTAGTTATTGGTCGCGTGCTGTTGAGACCTACTTAGAGGGTTATGGGTTAGACTCTCATCTCACCGATGATCCTCCAGAAAAGACTAAGGCGAATTACTATAAGTCTTGGAAGCAAACTGATGCTCGACTTCGTATGCGCCTTTGGAATAGTATGAGCCCGAGATTGCTACTACTCTTATTCACCAGCCTACCGTGAAACTTTTATGGAGTTAGTTGCGTGAATTGTACTCAGGGATAGATAATTTACATCGGACTTATGATCTTCATCAGTCTTTTGCCACTATTCATCAGGGTACCTTTCATTGGAGGCTCACTATGCCCGAATTCGGAGCATTTGTGATGAGTTTTCTTTATGCCAGCCGATCACTCCTGATGTCAAGGCTATGCAGATCCAACGAGAGCAGATGTTTGTTGCTTGATTTCTTCACAGTTTAGACCCTGTTTATGCTCCTGTGCAGTCTCAGCTTTTGGCCGCCAAGGAGCTAGTTTCCCTATCTGAGGCACTTAGCCGTTTTCGCCAAGCTTCTATCCCTACCGCGGGTCCTCCTCTGCCATCTTCTCCCACTGATTACTCTGCTTTAGTGGCTTCTAGTCACTCTTCTACATCTGTTGGCTCATCAGGGGGAGCTAGACGAGGTACTGATCGAGGCTCCTCTAGTCGGTCATCTCATAGTCGTGGCCGTGGTCATGGTGATCTCCTTTGTATTCATTGTCAGGGCACCAATCACACTGTTGATCGTTATTGAGTTCTTCATCCGAAGCCCAGACATGGCTCATTTTGCCACTTTAGATGATTTCTCTACTCATCAGGTTCCTCCACCACCTTCTAGAGTAGTTTCTATGTCCGAGGAGGCATATCAGCGCTACTTGGCTCACTTGACCGTGTCTTCTTCATCACCTCCTTTTGAGACTATTTTCAGCGCTTATCAGGTCACCTTTAGACGTCCATGGATTATTGATTCTGGTGCCACTAATCATATTACTGGGTCTTCCACTAGATTTCAGCGGACCACTGCGTTTTCTTGTCCTATTCGTGTTGCTGATGGCTCGACTACCTCGGCTGATGGTTTAGGTTGCGTTCATTTCATCACTTTTTCTTTACAATCTGTTATTCATACTCCCACTTTTCCTCTCAGCCTTATGTCTGTTAGTGCTCTTACTCGACAAATGAGTTGTAGTGTGACTTTCTTCTGACCGTTATGTTATACAGGATCTCCAGACAGAGAGGACCATTAGATCTAGGTTGAGCGTGATGGTCTATATTACTTCATGGAGCCCTCCAGTGTTGCTGTGCAGGCCTCTGTGTCACCTCACCTTCTTCACTCGTCTTAGTCATCCGTCACTATAAAATCTCACACTCTTAGTTCCCTCCTGTTCCAAACTAGATAGTCTTTTGTGTGAAGTCTGTGAGCTTAGCAAATATCATAGAACTTCCTTTCCTTCCCGTGTTAGTACTTGTGCTACAGATCCTTTCCATTTAATCCATTCAGATATATGAGGTCCTATGCGCGTTTCTACTCGTAATGGTTATTAATACTTTGTTATTTTTATTGATGATTTCTCTTATACTACTTGGTTATATTTGATGAAAGAGCGTTGTGAATTACAACATATTTTTTGGAGTTTCTATCTTGAGACTTCTACTCAGTATGGTGCCACTATTAAAATTTTTTGCTTTGATAATACTCGTGAGTATTTTTCATGTTCTCTATCCTCGTTCATTACTAATCATGGCATTATTCATCAATCCTCTTGTGCTCATACCTCCCAACAAAATGGGGTGGCAGAGCGCAAGCTTCATCATCTTTTAGAGGTCATTCGTGCCTTGTTATTCCAGATGCGTGTTCCCAAGGCTTATTGGTCGGATGCCGCTACTTACCTTGCGAACCGTATGCCCTTGAGTGTTCTGGATGGCAAGATTCCTGTCTCGCTACTGTTTCCTACCGATCCTCTCCATCATTTGCCTCTTCAGGTATTTGGATGTACTTGTTTCGTGCATATTCTTGATTCTGGTTTTGATAAGTTGGATCCACGATCTCGTCGATGTATGTTCCTGGGGTACTTTCGCATCCAGAAAGGATATCGATGTTACTCCCCTATACTTCGTCGGGAATTTGTGTGTGCTGATGTCACCTTTCATGAGTTTGTCCCTTATTTTCCTGGTCCTCTTGTACCTGAGGCTCTTTCTGAGC
This sequence comes from Dionaea muscipula, assembly GCA_028571145.1. NCBI lineage: Eukaryota > Viridiplantae > Streptophyta > Magnoliopsida > Caryophyllales > Droseraceae > Dionaea > Dionaea muscipula. The sequence goes on from JAOWBR010125433.1 coordinate 13,352, forward strand.
CTTTTTCCTACCCTTGTCTCGTATCCCATCACTGACTTTAAGTTGTCCCCATTCTCTAAGGTCCCTGTGCAACCACCAGATCCTACTTCTCCTTCCTTGGAGGTCCCTGCTCCATCTATGCCAGCTCCTACAGATCTCATTGTCTATACTCGGCAACACCGGCCATTACCGTCGCCCTATGCTCCTGACGATCTTATTGTCCCCCTGATGGATGATTCTGTGGAGCTTCCTATTGCCGAACGGAAAGGGGTCTGCAAGTGTACCTTTCATCATATTGCCTCCTATGTTTTTTACAGACAATTGTCTCCCCAGCTTCGCCATTTCGCCGCTTCAGTTTCTGGTATTGCTGTCCCTTCCACTGTTCAGGAGGCTCTTTCTATCCCTGAGTGGCGGGCTGCCATGGAGACTGAGATAACTGCTCTACATGATAATGATACTTGGGATTTGGTGCCTCTTCGTTTTGGCAAGCACACTGTTGGCTATCATTGGGTCTTTACCCTCAAGCTCCGTCCTGATGGTACTATTGAGCGCTATAAGGCGCGTCTTGTGGCCAAGGGCTTTACCCAAACCTATATGGTTGACTATGAGGAGACTTTCTCTCCTGTAGCCAAAATTGGCTCTGTTCGCATTCTTCTATCCCTTGCGGCCACCTTTCATTG